>JAGVSP010001454.1:0-92780 GCA_022494985.1 Micrasema minimum
TGCCTAAATTCAGCTTCGATACCTGGTAAGGATTTTTTGATGTTTTAACCTTTTTTTAAAAATAACGCTTTTTTCAGGGGTTTCAAAAACCCAATGTGTAGGCCCCCCGGTTAATTTATTCGCACAAATTTACTCTTTTTAAATTTTCGGTGGAAAAAATAAAGGGGGAGTAAATATAAAAACAACCTTTCGGACGGCGCTTTTGCGGCCGGCTCCCGGCCGCGCAAGGCGAAACTAATTTTTTTCAAAAACAAACCCAAAGATTTAAACCCCATAACGGACTATAAAAATTAAGTAGATTAAATGTATTTGGTTCCCGGCTCTACGATCACCAAGTATCTGCTGCAGATATACCAGTTGAAAAAGTGACGACCACGATTAGTTAGGAGGTCCCTACTGAGTAGGGCGCCCCCTTTCAACATTTAAAAAGCTTCTGGAATCGGATATTTTAGGGTTTAAAAAAAAAATCCCCTTTATAACTCCTGCCAAAACCCCTGTTTCCTCTATGGCTGCGAATCGTGGCACCTTACCAGGCCCCAGACAGCTCACTTCTGTGTTTGTGAATAGGTGTCTTAGAAGTATTTTTGGTGTGCGGTGGGTTGAGCTTTGTAAGGGAACACAGAGGTGAGGCAACGGAACAGCAACCCTGGTATCTACTGTCATCCGGCGAGGGCGTTTCGGCTGGCCTATGCAATATACTACTTATGCCTCCCGAGAGCCTTAACCATGCTTCGCCTATTTTACAAGGCATCATGTTCTCGGTCGTCCCGGTCGTCCACTGTGTGACAATTCGTGCGGCAGTTTGCGTCAGAGCTGCGGGACGTGGACTTGACTTGGGAGGATGCGCGGGAGCTGGCGGCCCGATCGCTTGGCCTGGAGGCAGTTTGTGGATTCCATATGCTCCACATAGGGAGCGGATATGGTATAGTGAAATAATGAATAATCTTAATATTATTGTGTTACATTGTTAATTATTTTACTTATTACTTGTAAAGTACCGAGTACCGTTTATATGAAATAAATATTGTAAATTACCTAAGACCCAAGAACCAAAATACCTACAATTCATGTTTTGTTTTAGGTACGTTTTATTTTTTCGACAAATGCAAGATGCAAGATTGTTGCTTTTCCGAAAATGACTCACGTATGGTATTAGTTTATTTAGTTCTCCGTTGCATGATCGCGAGTCAGATGCCAGTCCGGTCAGCAATTAGGGGGCAGGGCGGCACCAATATTAGTACCGCGTGACCTCCGACCCGCGTAGGATGTGTATTCCTTCATCTGCTGTGCCTTCACCAGCCTCCGTGACTACCTGCCAACCTTCTCCTACTTTGACTTGTGTCACTCTTCTCCACACTGACTTAGATCACTCTTCTCCACACTGACTTGTATCACTCTTCTCCACACTGACTTGTGTCACTCATCTCCACACTGACTTGTGTCACTTTTCTCCTCACTGACTTGTGTCACTCTTCTCCACACTGACTTGGGTCACTCTTCTCCACACTGACTTGGGTCACTCTTCTCCACACTGACTTGGGTCACTCTTCTCCACACTAATTTGTGTCACTCTTCTCCACACCGACTTGTGTCACTCTCTCCACACTGACTGTGTGGTAACTTCTCTTCTCCACACTGACTTGGGTCACTCTTTCTCCACAGTTGACTTGGGTCACTCTTCTCCACACTGACTTGGGTCACTATTCTCCACACTGACTTGTCGGTCACTCTTCTTCACATTGACTTGTGAAGTCAAGTTACAAATTCGGGACCAAAATGTTATGTAGAATCACCAGTTTTCGGGTTGTACTACGAGTTTTGTTACATACCATGTATTATATATATATCGCAAATGTATCGATTTACTTAACTTTTACTTGTAACTTTACAAGTTACCCTACTTATCCGTGCCTCAATTTAACATCACGACCGACAGCCATGTTTTATGATGATAAAAAATGTGTTTAAAAGATCAATTTAATCATAAGTTCGTTAATGTTTATGGTTTTTATTTGTGTTAATAATACGAAAAAGTATCCTAATCCCGCGCGGCGGGGCGTGGGCGGCAGAACCACTCATTAATTACTATTTGGGTCAATGGTATCGTTTTCGTGACGGTCACTCCAATAATCTGACAATATTCGGATATATCTTGCCGACGTAATTATACAGGCTAAGGTGAACCCCTGCCTTGGGAGATTTTACGCCTCGAGAATCCACAGTAACCGCACCGATATTCCGATACACCAAAATACGCACCGATATTCCGAAGGAAAGAAACACAATTCCTAATTTTTTTAAAATCAGTTTAATTTATTTGATTAACATATATCGATGATTTAGAACAGCTGTTTCCATTTTTTGTCTATGAAACCTTAATTATTATTGGTCACTTTTTTGTGGAACCCTATCTCGACAGTAAAATTGTAAATTGACAAAAATAAAAGCCGTGAAACGTATATTTAAGCAGAATTTAAATTATGAAAATGATAAATGAAAAAAAATGTTCAAAGTTTTTCCGTTTTCTATGTCTATAACATTTCGTAATTACGTAAATAATCCATAATTAAAATACTATTTATTTTATTGTACCAGTAGGTACATAGTTTTCCGAAAGTATAGGCATGCTCTGCATGCAAAGCATGCATGGACGGACCGCCACTGGTACCTACTTAAGAGCATACCACACCACGTGACTCGCCGCCGCTTTCCCATACAAACGTATTCCTCGATTTTCTCCCTGGAATTTAACATTATAGCTATGTTTTTTTTAAACACATTTTAGAAATCGACCAGATGCGTATTTGCATCGTCTTATTTTTTAAATATTTTATTTGTAAAAGGAGATAAATAAATTATTTAAAAAATAAGACGATACAAACACGCATCTGTAGCTCAAGCACAGATAACTATCGACGTAGTTAAAAGCGTGCTAATCACGTGCTAACGCTAACGATTTAAGCGATCACAATGACATACCGTTCAATACCGCGATCGCTGAGCCGAGAATTGACGATCTGAGCCGAGCGGAGCCGATCTACGCTATATCGCGGCCTTACGTCAAACGTCAAATCATCGTGCTTGTCTGATTTTTTATTATGTCGACTGCTTTTCTCAATATTTGGCTTGCCGAAAACCGGCTAAATTATAATAAAGATTGAATGAAGATTTGTGCGAATAAGATATATCTCGGGAAATGGCTCGCGCTCGTTTAATAATCCCGATCGATAACTTTTAACGCGTGTTCCATTGTGATCGCGAAAACGTTAAACATCCATGGGTAAGAAATCGTTATCACGTCGCTTATTACCAAGTCGGTACTGATCTGTGATCGAGCAACTGGTCGATATCTTAAAAGTGTGAAAAAATTATTGCTCTAATGTTAAATTCCAGGGAGAAAATCAAGGAATAAGTTTGTATGGGAAAGCGGCCCCGAGTCACGTGGTGTGGTATGCTCTTAATAGGTACCCCTTTGTTGTTATGTTCCGGCTGTCGTTATCGTTTTTATTCACATTCCGTTCAGGACGAGAGTATAGAAGCCGCGAGAAACATTAAATCCACTACCCAGTCTTCAAATACTTTTAAAGAAAGGAGATGGGGGAGATAATAAGCCCTGTAAACGCCCAATAGGTATTCCTTTCAAAAATTCTTCATATCTACCTGATTCCCGACGCATCAAAATATAATAATACTTATACTACTTGGTACTACTACGACTTTTCCCTTATCCGCACCCAACGGTGCATAGGGCACTGCATTGGTACACAAATTCAGTGTATCTTGATCATTTTAATACACGAAGGTAGGATGATCAGTCTTACGCTTCAGTACCAGTCCAAGGTAATAACACATGAAACATTAATATGAAAATCACATGTAAATAAATAAAAATTTTTTTTTAAATTGTTATTATTATATTTATGTAGTACTATATTTACACTAATATTATTATATAACACTTCATATTTTTTTTCCAAGGAACTATTCTTATCCTACTATTATACATTTTTTTCAATTTAGCTATAATATTGATACCTACACTAATATTTTTCTCACATATATTTTTTACATTTAACCCTAAATAACTTTACATTTTGTTCATTTCTTTTTTCATCTGAATATCCTCATTACATTTTTAATGCCCTAATACATAAGATAATTCTGTGACATGGAATGCTTTTTCTTTTCTTTTCTAATCTTATATTTTTGGAACCTCTTGTTTGCATATTTATGAAAAAAAGTCATTGTATTTTAATTTGTTTAGCAAATTTGTTTTGCAAATATCTTGGAATTATCCCTTTTACAAGTTTGTTAATTTCATCAGGCATTAAATTCATGTGGACCCCCAACGGGAATCGAACCCGCGACCTCATGCTTGGTAGCTAAATGCGCTACCACTACACTACGAGGCGGACTAAAAACAAAATACGGGACCGAAAACGTACAGTTTCTTGTTCAGAAAACTGTACAGTTTCTTGTTCAGAAAACTGTACGTTAAATGGCTACGTTATAATCGTATGTTTGCACACAGGAAATTGTTAATGTAACTAATAATGTAAACGTGTTTCTTGTTTTTTTATGTTTTTATAAGCGTTCAATATATAAAATTTTACTTAAACGTTTACATAATACAAACATTAGCTGTCAGGGCAACCAAACATCGCGCCGACCACCATTCAATATTCCATAGGTACAGTTTTCGCTTTATACGGAACAGTTTGCAAACTGCACAAGAAATTGTGTTCAGTTTTCTGTCCCATATAAAGTGAGCATAAGACCAGTCTGGTGACATATAAAAGGGCATTCGCCTGAGATATTTCAAAACAATTTTCCCATCTGTCATACTAGTCAAGTAAATATACGGTTTTAGCTTGCATTTAAGACACTTAAGTAAATGGGTTATTTATATAATAGTGTTGCTATTTTACTAAGCATTTTTCGCGATTTCGTATTTTTATGGTAGATGGATCCTTAGAAAAACCTTAATTTGCAATTTTACGCAACAAAAAATGATTTTATTGTGAAAATTGACATTTATATCCGAGGACATTAATAATTATGGCGCATAAGAAATCTCTAGTTAAGGTATAAGTGTATACAAGACTTTTGAGAATATCGCACAATATTCAATATTTACTCCATTTTTTTATGGGGACTATCATCACTATAGTTAATCACTAGTTCTTCATTTTTCGTTTGTCCACAAAATTCTTTTTTTGTTTTTGCTTTGTTGAATAATTATCAATTAGAAATCGGCGATAATATCTACCAATATTGTCAATAATGTTTCTCAAGTATTTATCTTTCATATTCTAAAATTTCCCCAGAAGTGCAATCAATGCAACCTAAACTAACTAACTAACTAACCATCACGCCATTTCCCTGTAAGGGTAGGCAGAGAGGATAGAACGCCATACCACTCTGTCCTGACATACTTCCTTTGCTTCCTCTACATTCATACATGTTCTCATGCACATACGCCGGTTATTCCGACTTTTCATATGTCCGTTTTCAAGTACTTGACGTACTTGGTCATGTCATGTCTTTCTCGGCCTTCCGCGGCTTCTACATCCAGGCGCACTTGCATTTAAACTTCTTTTAGCCGTTCTTTCATCACTCATTCGCTCCACATGACCAAACCATCGTAAAGGCCCTTTCTTAATTTGGTCGATAATGCTTATCTCAGCCTTGCACTCTGCTCTAATTTCGACATTTGTACACCTAACTGGTCTAAGATAAAGTTGTTGTTTTTTATGGCTTTGGAGAATAGGTATGCCGCATATTTTCAGCTATTGAAATAATTGATCCTTGACCCCGAATGTTGTGCCTGACCCATCAAAACCCGAACCCAATTTGTAACCACCATTAAATTCTTTTTTCATTATCTTATTTCGTAAGATATTTTATCCCATCATAATACGAATTCCGTCATAATTTCGAGATTATATCAACAATTATTTTCAGGTTTTTGGAGATAATCAATCTCTGATTTTCCGTCTGAACCTTGAAGCGGGCTCTTTTATTATTGTACCTATATATTTTGTACCATACTGAAATTACCAAAAGGTACCAAAATGAAATTATTTTCTACCGTATACCTAGTATTATCTTTAACGTATTGGACAGTCATGCATGGATTCTTGGTACGGATATCATTTACGTGAAAATAAAAATATATGTTTATTTTATTCTGAAACGGCTTTGTAGCATCTGGTGGCAACGGGCACAACACTTTATTCCGAATACGGGATGTCGCTAACTTCATTCATTACTGTTGCTTTTGCCTCCATACTAATTCTGTCTCAAATTACCGAATTAAGTTAGCGATATCGCATACTGGAATTCGTGATTGATTCGTTAAGTTGTGGACGCGCTAAGGCCCCAGAAGGGTTCTCAACGCACACCAAAGATCGCCCCCTATAAATAGTCTAATCTACTTGAAATAACCACCAGTCTGAAGATGCCACGGAGGATGTGAAACCTCAGGTTGTCAAAAATCAAGTGGATCAAAATATCAACTAGAAATATAAATTTTAATTACAATGAACTTCCTCCAAGAGATTACGCTAGCACATCCGAGTGTTTTAGGACACAAAGTAAGCTTGTGTAAAAAATAAAATGTACTTTTGCAACCATACGATTGAGTCACGCGTATAAGGGTATGTAAATTACTAGTAAATGTTCTGTGTACTTATACGCGCCCAATGATCCGTAGGGCCTACATTGGTATTTGAACAGTATGCCACATGATTGCAATTAATTAATTATTACCCAGAGATATTTCCATTCAACCCTCTTGTCTCTGTGGAGATGTCAATTGTAACTAACTAACTAACTAACCATCACGCCATTTCGCCGAAGGGGTAGGCAGAGAGGATAGAAGTCTAATCGTAATTAGTTTAGGTATTATAAAGCCTAATTAAAATATAAATAAGCACCTACCCACAGTTGGATATTCCCATAAATTTAAATATTTTGATTACAGATTATTGGCGTTTCACACAATATCCGTGCACGAATGGTGTGGCTGATATCTATTATTACTATTATGTGGGAGGCTAGAAGCGATAATTTGTGAAGATTTATTTCAATGGGAAATTAATGTATGAATTTAAGTTTAGGTACCGTGCCTATTTATTAAAACTAATATTAAAGATAACACAAACACACAAATATTTGTTCTGCACAATTATTAGCAAAACGTTTTCAGATTAAGAGAAATGGCAGTCACGTGACCTGCAACCGTTCCTCCGTACAACCGTAATCCTCGATTTCTTCCCGTAATTCAGCACCAGAGTAATGATTTTTTGTTGGCCGCTTAAATACCTACACTATTGTAATCTCGCCATGCTAGACAATATAAGGAAATCAACCCTTTGAATTTCTTATTGCATTGAATTCATTTAAGTATGGAATCTATTTAATTTCGTCTCATACATCCTAATAAGAGTTACCTTATTATAATATCTTATTTAGGTACTTATAATATTTCATATTATGTGATAGCTTGGCCTGTTGCTAAGCGTAATACTGATCATCTTACCTTCATGTAACCAATGATCAAGATTCACCGCACTTGGTGTACCAATACACCAATAAATAAAAGCAGGACACAAAATGGCGAAAGCTCTTCAAGTTACCAAGTTACCAAGTAAGTTATCAATGGTCAGTCTTCTCCATGACGAGTTTTCCATGGTTTTCTCGTCATCTAAGACAAATGCGGAGAAGCTCCTTTTGTTCCACATCAGATTATCCCGTCCCATCCTCACACTAAGTAAAGCAAATTAGAAACCATGTACCTATCCCTTTGAAGTTAATATAAGCCTTGTGCATTATAAGCAAGGAAAATAATAACTAACTAACTAACTAACTAACCATCACGCAATTTTAGGCAGAGATGATAGAACGTCATACCACTCTGTCCTGACATACTCCTTTGCTTCCTCTACATTCATACATCTTCTCATGCACATACGCCGATTATTCCGACTTTTCCACATGTCCACTTTCAAGTACTTGTCGTACTTGGTAATGCCATGTCTTTCACGGCCTACCTCGGCCTCTACATCCAGGCACGCTTGCATTTAAACTTCTTTTAGCCGTTCTTTCATCACTCATTCGCTCCACATGACCAAACCATCGTAAAAGCCCTTTCTTAATTTTGTCGATAATGCTTATCTCAGCCTTGCACTCTGCTCTAATTACGACATTTGTACACCTATCATACATAGTCTTACCACACATTCGCCTGAGAGATCGCATTTCAACAGCATTTAGTCTACTTTCATCCTTATTTTTCCAACACCACGCTTCACTACCATACATATGTGTACTGCCAATTTTGCTTCTTTCGATAAGTTCTTATTTGGCACTATCGATTTCAAGACTCCATTAACTCTGATTCCGGCACTAAAGCCGGAATTATATTGGAGCCACGCCGCGTGTCGCAACGCGTGGGTTTGGAATCGATTTCATACATTTAGTATGAAAATGATTATATTAGACATGTCCCGCGTGTCGCCGACCGATTGACCGATCGGCGTGGGATCGGTGGTGGGGGAAGAGTGGCGACACGCGGCGTGGCTCCAATATAATTCCGGCTTAACCCTTCTCTCAATGTCCTTATCCACATTTCCGTCTCTTGTAAACATACTTCCCAAATATACAAATTCTTCAACCCGCTTTAATTTGTCTCCATTTACTATAATCTTACATACAGTCATATTCGCATTTCTTTAAAAAACCATCACATTTGACTTTTCCACATTCATTAACAAATCAAATAATAAGCAACTCAAACCTTGTAAGCAATGCACCATACATCACTAGGTGCGAATATAGGAAAATAAGTAATATCTTATTTGGCGGAAGAAACCATTCTCATGACATTGGGCTCTATTGACAGATTTATTGTAATACCCCGCAGGTTGTATCTTCAGACCAAATAAAAAACGAAGGAATTAACCTTTGATCCTTCGACATCCATAAAACCATCTCTTGGTTCCAATAACGTCCGCATAAACACCGATCCCTGAAAGGCAAAACGTCCACCGTGCCAATAAATCACACATAACTAAAATAATAATGTTTTCATTGATAAATAAATAAAATATCGTGCACGTCATGTTGCAAGCGCAACACATTAACTGTCGTAATTTATGAATAACGAAGTCCGGTCCTCTCGGGGCGTTCTCACGACCGTCGGATCAGGGATGGATCGGTACTGGGTGGAGACCTGATCAGGACTGGATCAGAACTGATCAAGTCTGAATCAGGACTGGATCGAGGCCTTATCAGAACTGAATTGAGACCTGCTCAGGACTGGATCAGAACTTGATCGACGTTAGATCAGGGATGAATCGGGACTCGATCGATCACTTGATCAAAGTTGGATCATGAATGAATCGTGTCTGGATCATGACTGGATTGAGGTCTGATTAGGACTGGATCAGAACTTGATCAAGGTTGGATCAGGGATGGATCAGGACTGGAACAAAACTTGGTATTTTGGATCAGGAATGAATCGGGACTGGAGTGAATCTAATCAGAGCTGGATAAATCTTGAAAGGTTGAATCAGGACTAACCTGATTAGTACCAGATCAGAACTTGATCAAAAGATCAGGGGTGGTTCGGGTCTGGATCGGGCACAAATCACCAAAATGTCTTCACCTATATGTATAGCAGTTGTGACGGGTATATGACGGTATTCAATAATTTTTCAGTCATATACGCGTACAAAGATATCATATTATGCGCGTTACAATAAATTAAGATGCATATAATATAACGACGTAGGTAGATATTTTGGTGATCTGTGCCCAAGGTATCACTTATGAAATAACATATGTGAAAAGTCACTCTCAAATAAATATGCATTTCACATTGACCCCGACGGGAGTCGAATTTGCGACCTCATGACATGGCAGTCTAACGCGCTAACCACAACATCACGTGGATCAGTTACTTAAATTTGAATAGTGTTTCCCTATGCTCTAACGGTCGTTTTTAAAATATCGATAGCGACCAATTGGCGTTGAAATTTTTACAATAATATGACTGATCTACATACATACAGAACTGTGGAAGCAAACATGAACGTTTCTGCATTAAGTTGAACAAGTTTTCCCACGATTACTCACGGTAACCGAGTGGTTAATATTGTTTTTACTAATTTGTTTTAGGCTGCCGCAGAAATCGGAGGGCGGTACCTCGTGTCCATGCGGAGGTAGAGAGGTTGGCTGGGTGGGGTTCAAGTACAGTCGAACCTAGATATTACGATTCTAATTATTTTCGAAGATAACTGAAAAAGTTAGCAAAATAACGCACTGGGCTACCATGCATGAGGTCGCGGGCTCAATTTCCAACGTGGTCAATATAAAATGTTTATTCGAATTTAATTTTTGTACAAAAAATATTTCATCTGTGTTCATGTAACACATGATCAAGATTAAATGTGCTTGATGTACCAATCCAGTGCTCTATGCACCATCGGGTGCGGTCATAAGTCTTTAAGGGAATGTAGTGACTTCAAAAGAACAAAAAATACTAATTTTATTATAATTACGAGTAGCTACTTAACTTTTTAATTGTCGTATAAGTGAACTATTAATAAGCATGAGGCATGCACAAGGATCATTTTCTTGTTATAATCATATATTGAACAAATTTGAAGCTATAATACATAAGATGTATCAACTGGTCACATTTTTAAACCATATTTTGAACAATACATTAAAACTTAATGCACAAAAAATAACAATATTACAAATATTTGAGTATGTCAAAACGGTTTGCACTCAATTACAATTGACATCTCAACGGAGACAAGAACTTTGGAAGGAATATGGATATCTAGGCGTTTACAAGAAGTTGTTTTTGTGCATTGGAGAATGTGTAAGGGTGTGTATGTGAGTATGTCGATAATTTATCACAAAGCATTTACATAACTTCTAGCGTAAGGATAGGATGGTCTTTGGATAGGTATTGTGATAAGGTACGGCAGGGGACGTATGAAATAGTGTCTGCCAGATAGGATGATAGGATGATAGTGTGAGATGCACTGATTCTGTCCACTCCCCTCTTTTCCCTAATCTCCCATTGAGACCCTGACCGCGGATGCACGGGTGGATGTCTGGGATGGGGGGCCTGGCGAGGCGGGATACCGGTCTCCACACGGGTGGTTGTAATTACTAATATAAATAATGATCGGGGTAGAAACTAACATCCCTACCACTGTTAATTTGGGCCGACTCTGGTTGGTTTGGGTGATGGAAACAATGACAATTATAATACATAAGCCGAGACGGTGGTAGGGGTACAATGAAAGCATTTGTTCGCGTACATAATCGTAAATTCATCCGTATTTTTATCACACTAACAATCTTAAAATCGCGGTTTAGCTTGTTGAAAAAAATCGGTAGAGAGTTGGCTGGACTGAAAAAAGACTCAATAGTCTTTAAAGCAGTCTAGGGAAAGGGTGGGGCTTTCATTGTTTTATAACTTCTAGCGTAATAATTCATTGTGCACATTTTTTAATGTTTTTTATCTAGATGGCTAGATGATTGCTAGTGGGAATGTCCAAGTAGTAGATTCGGCAACACTTCCCGCCACCTGCATTAGTCCGTCGTATCGAAGTTACACTGTACCGAGAGAACACACGAAAGTTTAGACAAGTCGTGAGTGACCGCTTGCCAAGGTACTCATTTACAAATTGTGTGTAAAAACGCACCGAATAAAGAATAAACAGAGCCGACTCGTGAATACCGTCTGATTACACGGCTTGGGGTATAATACCCTCCTGTCTCCTCATGTTGGCTATGCGCCGCGTGCATAGCTGTATACTGTATACTCCACGTTCTCTTGTTCCTTCGTGTCCCACGAACACCACTGGCACTGGGATTCATTTGTTATTGCCTTCAGTCACTTCAATGTGCAGCGTGCGAAATGTTAACATGGATGTCAGAATAGGTACGGTATTTTAAAAGTTTTGCATAGTTAGGTATGTAGGCGATTGGTGCAGTCTATTCTTGGAGGAATCACTATAATAATAATCAGTCTATTCTTGTGCAGGGGACCACGACGCAACGCTCAATAAATATAAGCTTGTAGTGCAAAATTTTCTAAGAATGCAAAAAAATAAAACTAAAATCATAAAATGCAATTTGCGTTGCCATCTCTAAAAACCAGAAAGCCGGACTTAGCCGCTAAAAAATCCGGACTTTTGGGTCCCAAAGAAAAAAAGAATTTTTGACCAAAAATGTGAATAAAACACACATTTTTATAACAACGTTTTATTTAATCAGTTTTTTTCTTTAGTAATTGTGTCATAACCAGGGCCCAAGACTGCAGACTTCTGAGTTTTAAGCAAAGGTGTCTTAGAAGAATTTTAAGAAGAATTTTTAGAAGAAAAAGGTAATGTTTAATTTGAAACAACAATTTTATTTGTCTTTACAAAAATACCTGGGAGCGTACATGACTGAAAGCGTCGTTCATAAAGAACTGGGAATGCGGCTTGGAGTAGCGGGCACCGCATTCAACAGTATGAAGGCTGTCTGGAGATCGGATATTTACTCGGTTAAAACAAAATGCCGCCTTTATAACTCCTGCATCACACCTGTTCTTCTCTATGGCTGCGAATCGTGGCACCTAACCAGGGCCCAAGACAGCAGAATACTAAGTTTTGAGAATAGGTGTCTTAGAAGAATTTTAGGTTTGCGGTGGTTGGACTTTGTAAGGAACAAAGAGGTGAGGCAACGGACACAGCAACCCTTGGTATCTACTGTCATCCGGCGAAGGCGTTTCGACTGGCTAGGCCATATACTACGTATGCCTCCCGAGAGCCATAACCATGCTTGCCTATTTTACAAGGCATCAGGTTCTCGGCGTCCTGGCCGTCCACTGTTGACAATTCGTCGGCAGTTTGCGTCAGAGCTGCGGGACGTGGACTTGACTTGGGAGGATGCACGGGAGCCAGCGGCCGATCGCTTGGCCTGGAGGCATTCCATATGCTCCACATAGGGAGCGGATATGGTATGATGATGATGATGAATTGCGTCATAAAAATGTTTACAATTTCAATGTCTTAAATTAAATTCAACGACCTATATTTTTGCAATAGTTTCAGACTTTAACCCGTTTCTTTGTTTTGTCCATTGCTGCCCTATTAATGAAAATACTCTTTCCATCTTGGCATTATGTCCCAGGTATCGAGAAGTAACAATATAAAGTAATGATGCGCGCCAAATGGAGGATTTTTCGAGCGATTTTAAAAAGCGCTATTTCAAACCGCGCTAGAAAATTCATATGACATCGTAAAAATATTTAAAAAAATTCCCTAGATATTGTAATTTTTCAATCAATTTTGAAATAAAAAATTAAAAATCGGGGAGAACCCAATTGGCTGGACAAGAGGTCAAAAAGCCGAACACGGACGGATGGCAACGCTGAGTGCAATCTGTTTTGTTTTTCTCCATTCATAGAAAATTTTGAGCTACAACCAACTGGGCGAAGAAGGAAAGTTTTGGAAGTTTTACTAATGATAAAGTGGACTGAATTATAGTTGTCGACACATAAGAAAGCCAATACTAACACATAAACAAATATTATGTGTAATATGAAGTTATTCAAATGTGTTCGTAAAATCGCATGGCCTGATTGGTTCAAAGTTTTTGGCGGTAAATTTGTCAGAAAACATACGGTGACCATATTTATTTATTCAATTATTTTCGGTACAGTACCTTTTACATGTTAATTTTTTAAATTAAAAATTAAAGAAAATTAATAAATATTTATAGGAATAGGTTATATACTCAAATATAGGAATATAAAAGTATAAAGAAAACAAAATAAAAAACTGCATTTTAACAAGAATTTGTGCAATTTTACTTAATCTGCCATACTTATAAAAATTTTTGTCAGAAAAAAAAAATTCTACTTATTTTTTATATTAACATTTGTATACTGACTTTTTTACTGTAAAAAACCTTTTTTTATTATATTCCGTTCTTTTTTCGGATGTTGCAATATTACACTAAAATATTATTTTTACAGTTTTCGATGTGATAGCAAAACGTGAATATATTTGATTAGAATGTAAATATTTATAGGTTTTTCCTGTAAAATAGATTAATTATTTAGATTAATTTGAATGTACTTATGGAGTATATCAATTGTATAAAAAATTAAGCAGAAAACCACAAAATCACATTATTTCTAATGTATCTGCAATAATTGTTATATATGAGGAAGCAGGTTTGGTCACGTAACCTCCTATCCTGTTAAAGGAATAAATCTAATTATTTTGTTTTTAAACGTTCTTTGATTGCACATCGTAAAATTAAAATCATATGTTAAATATAAAATTATATTTTTTTCACAATATGGTCACCCTATCAGCATTGGGCTTTCTTAAGCGCCGGGATCTATACCTACCAATCAAATATATAATGTAGCATCAACTAAGCGGTCATATGACCCGCATCAGTTCCTCGATTTTCTCCCTGGAATTCAGCACTAGACGATGATATATTTACACGTTTTAGATATTGACCAGTTGCTCGATCACAGATCACTATCGACTCGGTTATTTAGCGACGTGATAAACGATTCTTACCATGGATGTTTAACGTTTTCGCGATCACAATGGAACACGCGTTAAAAGTTATCGATCGGGATTATTAAACGCGTCAAGTCGCGAGCCATTTCCCGAGATATATATTCTTCGCACATATCTTCATTCAATCTTTCTCGAGTGCCGTATTGCATTTAGCCGGCGTTCAGCAAGCCAAATATTGAGAAAAGTAGTCGACATAATAAACAATCCGACAAGCGCGTTGATTTGACGTTTGACGTTTGGCCGCGATATCGCGTGCCGAGCATCTCCGAGCGTTGCTTCGGCAATGCTCGACTCGGCGAACGTGGTATGAACGTATGTTCATTGTGATCGGTCAAAAATCGTTAGCGTTAGCACGTGGTTAGCACGTTTTCAACTACGTCGTTAGTTATCAGTGATTGAGCTCCAGAAGAGTGTTTGTATCGCCTTATTATTTTTTGAATGACTTAAATACATAAGGCATTCAAAAAAAAGACTATGCAAACACGTTTCTGCACTGCGATCACCAACGTATCTACATCGCAGTTGTGACGTGTGTTCAAGTACCAATAATCGGTAAAATCTCTTAGATATTTTACCGATTGCAACAAAATCAAATACAAACAATAAAATGTATCGATACTCTTTCTACGCATTTTTTAGGTATTTTAACGCTTCCAGCGGCGATTCTTGGTGGGGAATCCGTGATGTAGACGCAAAACCTAGGTAAACCTTAGGTATCTAGTAAAAAAAAATATAAAAAATGTAAATGCTGTTTTCATTTTTTTCATTATACCATATCCGCTCCCTATGTGGAGCATATGGAATCCACAATCAGTTAAATAGCATAACTTACCTATAAACAATTTGAGAGAAAAGATTGTCTGGTTGCTTGCAAATATCTCAACTTTTTCATACCTATGAATCATCGTGCCAAATTAAACATATTTTGGGAAATACGACCTCGACCAGACAGACGCACCTCTACGATTATAAATATAATAAATACCTAAGTAAAATAATAAAGATTGATATTTTTATGGGTTTGATAAAGAACTACAATATTATGACTGTTACGTGAATTTTACTAAAACAGCTGTTACAAAACAGTTTCTTACCTGTTTTTGGTCCCAAGAGAATTCTTCTAACTTTTTTCAGCATTTTGTATTTGTAATAGGAACTTTAGACTTCAACGAGTAGATCTTTAAATTATTCCTGGCACCACAGATTACAAACAGGTGTAAAATTTTGCCATCGATCTTACATAATCTCTATCACATCTCAAAGAAATAAATACACCAGTTGATGACATATTGGAATGTAAACTACTAGCAACAGAACATCTCGTAGATCTATCAAAAGATTAATCAAAAAACATTCGGAGAGTGATAAACATTGATGGAAATGTCACTTAACCATAGATTGTGCGATGGATAAACAAAAAGTGATCATTAACGCTTATTTGATTGCTCGGTAATGCCACTAGTTTTTTTTAACGATTGTTTGTACTTGATCTTACGACTTGTATTCGTCATCCTCCATCCTCAACAAGAAGATTCAAAATTGCACAATATTACGAATAATTTTCTAAATTTACTTTGTCGCTACAATAAAATTAATGTTGAAAAGCCAAGTATTTTAAAAGATATGAGACCAAAAAGGGTGCCATGAGATTTAAAAAGTTTACAAATTCAACTATTTATATCATATTACTGTCACTGTTCACACTGTCCTTTTCCACTGTCAAGAAAATTCATAGCAAAACTCGTCAACTACATTGATTAAGTGTGATATCAACTGTACCTAATCACTTATTGTCTGGCATCGATTGCTGTTGTGTGTTGAACTGTCCCAATAAACCACATAAGTCACACTCGATCCTACAACTCGTGGCAACTATATCCCTGATGAAGAACTGCCAGCTACTGTCCATCCCAGTCCTATTACAATATTCCGTAATGTTCCCCTACCGGAAGTGCGGTGGCTGGGCCCACAGAGAGCCATATTGTACAAGACACGGTTAGGTTACCCCAGTACTCCGTCGTATGTAGATGCAGCTCATCACTTATCATAACATTATCAAACTCACTCACCGAATCCACTTGGATATGGGTAATGTTCTGATTTTATTTCCATCGTCCCGCGCCGCTAATTTCTGCAGAATCGGAGTGCAATAACACCAGCACGCGCCATGCAATCTTTACTGGATCGTAATAACGATACAAAAAGTTATTTTATAGTATTATTTTCAAAAAATGCAATATGCACATATTTCAAATTGAAAATATTTAAGAAAAACTTTTGATTTACCCTCGTGCATAGTATTCCAACGATCTAGCCACTGCAGCACGAGGCATACAAATAGAAATACTTGTATACCTACCATTAGGTAGAGGAAGCGAGGAAAGTGTGCCAAGACAGAATGGTGTGGCGTTCTTTCCTCTCTGCTTAACCCTTAAGGGAAATGACGTGATGGCGCTAAACTTTTTCTATTATCTAATGGCTAAAAATAATATATGCCATGAACATTAAAAATAGGCGAAGTTTAGTAAGTATATACAAATAATATATACCTACATGGTGTAACAAAACTCGATGTACAATCGGGAAACCAGTGAATCTACTATATCTACATATATTTCGAGTCGATTTTGTAGATTTTTTTTTATTTATTTGACCTATGGTTTTCGAGAGAATTGAGTACGAAGTATATTTTCTTGCAAATTTTTATAAAATATCATGTAGGTATTTAGTCAAATGAATAGGTACAATCCATAAATAAAACAAAATAAAAAACTGCATTTTAAAATAAAATTTGTGCAATTTTACTTAATCTGCGGTAGGTACTAATGATATCTTTTATGAGAAGAAAAAAAAATTTTCAAGCTCAGATTCAAAAGTCACGTTACACATTCGACTCCAAATATGATGTAGATTCACCAGTTTTCGGGTTGTACTACGAGTTTTGTTACTCCATGTATAGGTAGTATGATGTGCCCGAGTCCCTAGCACACAGATTATACATGGTATAGGTACTATTCAATAGTCCCCCTAGTACGTCTAACCAACATAGTTATGGCAACAACCCGTTTAATCGATAACTTGTTCATTCGTATTCGTGAAGGTTCCAAGAAATTCTAAAAAAAGCAGTTTAAGCGGTCTGATTTTATAAGGTGAGAATTTATTCATTTTATAAAATACCTAGTGTATTTGTCTCCGGCAGACTTATTTGTATACCTCTGCACTGCAATCACAAAAGTAATGTGTAGATATCGCAGTTGTGACGCACAGGTACATGACGGTAATTAATCGGTAAAATTTCACAGCTTCGATATATCTACAAGAAGGTAGATAGGTACCTTATACGTTGGTGATCTTAATGCTGGTGGACCCTATCAACTCCGGTATTTTAAACAATTTTAGAAAATGTAGAAGTTCAGCGGTAGACATAACAGTTAAGAAACTTACAAATAGGTTTTATTTTTCTACCTTTTGCATTTGCTTGTACTTATCTCGGTTTTTTAACAAAAATGTTCCCAATAATAAAGCAATACCACTTTTCATGAAAATATACATTTTTATTACAGTATAAATTTACAGTATAAATTTGGTAGAAATTACCATTAAAGTAGAATACTTCTTCGAAGGAAATTACGTATGGCCATCATGTGGTGCGGATAAGGGAAGGAAGGTACTAGGTACCTACCTAACCAGAACCAGGCTAGAACCATTTTTTACCGTGTGAGAAATGCATTAAAAATATATTTGCATAATATGTAAAATACCTTTGATAGAAGTCGATTAAAATATTTGATAGTAAAGCAAGATAGATATATTTTTATTGCCATATTAATCCATAACAGTAGTATTTTTCAAATTTCACGTGACCCGCGCGGCCGAGCCTTGATTTTCTCCGTGCACTTTATCACTAGGTACCTACCTACAGCAACGATTTTTTTCACACGATCTGCCAGAAGCATGTTTATATCGTATTATTTTTTCGATAGTTTATTTCTTACAGGAATAATAACATTATTAAAAAAATAAGACTAGGTACATAATATGTACATGTACATACATCACGCTTCTTGCTTCTAATCGATACCTGAAAAAAATCATTGCTCTACCTAGATACTGCTAATGTTCCAGAGGGAAAATAGAGGACTACGATTGTATGAAGGAACGGCCGCGATCTACGTGATCACAATCCTTTTAAAAAGCAATGTAGTATGTACCTAACTACATTTCTATTCAATAGAGTAAATAATTCTACGTTATTTATATTATCACCATTAACTTTGTAAATCATTGTAAACTTTTTAAAATAAAATAAAAATCACTTTTGTTTTTTGATTCACTTTTTTATTTGAGTTATCACTAACTAGTTTCAGTACCACCGTACCATCATCAGAGCTAATACAAAAAGTTTTGGTATTAGCTCTTGTACGGACGTGGTACTCTAAAAACGGGTTGAAAAAAGTAGTGATAACTCAATCCTTTTATAAAAAGTGAATCAAAAAACTAGTTTCAGTACCATTTTTTATTTTATCAGAAAAAAAATAAATTTCTATTTTTAAAACATTTTTTTTCTAACGAAAATAAAAATTGAATGTCACTCCATTTAACTGATTGCATCGTGGATTGCACAACCACACAATTTAAAAAATCATAATTTATAATAAAAATCAATCAATGAATAAAAATATTTTAACATGGATTCTCCCAAAACTCGGAAGAGGCTATAGTGGTATCTAGAACTGCGTCGATCGTCGCTGATGTTCGCGTTCCAAGTTACCAAGATGTTCCTCTTCCTGTCACAGATACGGGAGAGCCAGAGGAGACGAGTGCCCCTGCTTCCACCCCAGCCCCCGTCCGGTCAACCTCTTCTGCCCTAATCATCGCCAGGCAAACGACTATAATACACCCCCCAAATTACGTAGAATCTCCTGGCACCCCGGAAGACCACAGGCAGAGCAAAGGTCTAGAGCTAAAACGAGAATCGGCAAGAGCATTGTATTTCCAGAACTCTCCCTTTTTAAGCCCGTTCTAAGAGTTTATTACGAGGATCTTGATGTAACACCGAGTAGAATAAGCACTGACCAACATACGTGTAACAACCAGAAGCTCGATTTAGATAACGATACGACAACAACGAGAAAATCAAAAATTATCAGCAGAACATCGTCTCAATTACCGAGAGAATCTAAGACCCCAAGTAGCGGCGCTAATCGTATCACAACTCACGTCAGTCTAGATAGAATTAAAATAGACAAAGACGTTAATTGCGAGGTTGGTAATATATCTGAAGAAAAATATACACCAGCCCCTTCGGCGTTTTATTTACCCAGAATGCAGTCGAAAATTTTATTTCCCAGCGAAATAAAAGTAATTTTGCAGGAAACTGAAACAGTATATTTATTCGAAATATCCAGCACAACAGTTGCCAAAGGAACCGATGAGGGAGATTTGGTGGAAAAGGAAAATGAATTCTACGATTATCTGACCATCGGAAAGGGACGTAATCGTAAAACCGTCACTACAGAAGCTCAAACATTAGGTTCCATTCAGAAAACCAGACACACAATTGCTTCTAGAACACAAAAATCCAATAACTCCGCATTCGCATCTGTTTGGGATATGTTCGACTCCTATGGGACATTGGACAAAAGTGATAACTTGCTTAATTTAATTGGTAGTTTTGAATGGTTTGATGAAGAAACCAATGAAAAAAATAAGATCCTAATATTTCCAAAGAAGAATTGTATCTTTTATCGATAATTAGAAGCTTAGCTTTCCGAAATGCTTTAATGACGATGGAGCGAATTCTATCAAATAATAATTTCAAAGTTGAACAAGAAGATTTTAAAGGCCTTATTATCAGGTCAGATGAGGATAATTTGGAGGAAAATTATGAATACGAACTGACGTTGCTTTGGACTTTTGGCCATCATAAAATAGAAAATAGGACTGTTACAGCAATGTGTATCAATACAGGGAATACAGATATCATAGCAGTTGGCTATGGCAAATTTGAATATGCAGATGCCATCAGTGGAATAGCCTGCGTTTGGAGTATAAAGAATCCTATTCAACCTGAGAAACTCTATTACTTTAACGTTCCTTTAACAAGTATGGCCTTCTCAAACGACAATCCTAACTTATTGGCAATAGGGTTTTATAATGGTGATGTGTCCATTATAGACGTAACTTATTTTGACAAAAATATAGTAGTCACTAGCAGTCGGCAATCTTCTCCAACGTTTCAACCAGTGTGGCATGTGAGATGGTTTCATGCACAAGACTTTCACCCTGACAAAGAGCAAGTTATAGCCATCGGACAAGATGGAAGAATAAATTGTTTTTTGCAAACCAAAACTAAAGACTTTGTCTGCTCCTCTATGATGAGGATAATCAGAACTGACGGTTGTATTAAGGATGGGAATATATATGAGGAAGATTGGTGTCCATCTAACGATATTCCAATTGTAAGAACTACAATTGGTCATTTCTATTGTCCTCATCCCACTTTACCAACTATTTATTTTGCGGGAACCTCAGACGGTTATGTCTATAAATGTTCGACAAATTATGTAAATCAGCACATAAGTTTTTTCCTAGCTCACGATGGCCCTGTATACGGAATGCAATTCTCTCATTACTGCAAGACAATATTCTTGACATGTGGTGCTGATTGGACAGTTAAAATTTGGAAAGAAGATGTGTACGTACCATTGGTAATACTATCAACTGAAGACATGAATCCTATAATGGGATCTGTATTTAGTCCAACCCATTCTACCATAATAGCCGCAGTTAGTGGAACCAATGTTTACATTTGGAATATTAGGCAGAAAATAGACACCGCCACATTAGTATTGAAAATGCCAGAAAATCTTTCTAAGTTGACAAAAGTACTGTTTACAAAAAATGGAAAAAATTTAATAATATCTGACATTAAGGGAGGGGTTCATATGTTCTCTCTCCTTGGAGTAGCGGAGCCCGAGGACTGTCAAGATAAAATTCTCGAGGAGTCAATTCATAAAATATTATCAATAAGACCTCACCTTTTGGATCAAATTAGAAAAGCAAGTAAGACATTAAAATAGTGTATCTAATACTCACTGAATGTTTGTTTATGAATATGTTAGTCTTTATTATAGTGTACCTACGTACCCAACTCTCATTATCACCTTTAAGATATTATTTATTACATTAAAGAATGATTTTTAATATTTTCTTCCAACCTGTTCTGAAAAGAACTCTGTGTTTCTTTCTTAAAGCCCCCGCAGACTAGAGACTTTCTATCGGGCGATAGTTTAGACGGGCTTTTAATCAGTATGAAGATGTATGCAAGTGCGCATACTACAACGATCCGGTATCGGCCGATTGCTAAGTTTAATAGGCCTTGCGATTGCCTTTAAACTATCCTATCGATAAACTATCGGCCGATAGCTTAATCAGTATGGCGCTCTTCCACGCGCGCACACTTGCCGATCGTTTAATCGGGCGATAGCTTTCTCCTTCGTAGTATTGCAGCAATAATAACGTTTCTTGACCATATTGTTCCAACATTCATTGCGACCGCTCTCTTCAAAAGTCGTTTATTAACTGGAAAATCATTCGAGAGCAGTTGGCCGACTGTTCTCTAGTGTGCGCACTCATCACCAACCCGACTGTTTTGTTAATTCAGTGTGCGCGCTAGCAGCCCAACCGACTAAACTATCGCCCGATAGAAAGTCTCTAGTCTGCGGGGTACCTTAGAGATTTCAATCCATCCGCATCCCTTGAAAACAGTGTTTTTATTTCATGTTTTAAAATGCATGACTACAAAGTGAGTGAATCTGAAATAAAATTTTACCTAATGTATGTACAATTGAGTGCTAAATTTGACATCTTTTATATTCGTTTTTTATGTTGGATATATTCTTTTTATACCACATTATAATTAGTATATAAAAAATACAAATAGGATATGTTTATATACTTTTTAATTACTTTAGATAAAATATGAATATAAATGCAATTATTTTATATTATACATATAAGTATTTTAAAATAATCTTCGTTTTTAATTTAAATTCACAAACTCACTAAAAAAATCAAATGAGTCAGGTGGCATAAATAAGTTTTATTTTATTCATTAATTGAAGAAAATAAAATACACAACATCTATTTTGGATAAACTAAATCTGGGGTTTTTGATTATAAGCATAATATTAATATCAGTAGTAACAGGTAATATTTTTAATGAGAGATAGTTAAAAAAATAATTGAAGACATGGGTAGATGAAGGCGTTATAAAGTAAAAATAAATAGTTGAAATATCTGGATTTAAAGTTTTGAACTCAATACAATTTCCATTTCAAATCCACTGCTCAATTCAGGTTATTTATCATGTATCTACTCGTATAAGTAGGTATATATAAAAATTTAGGTTCCGTATATGTTTGTGTAATCTCGGAAAGTAATCGATGGGTTGACTCAAAAATTTTACAGAACATTACATTTTAGCAGAAGAGTGTTTTAACGGAACATTCTATGCGTTTTATTTGTCATGGCTAAAAAGTAGGTACTGAATAACAGCTGTACACAGCGCCGCCATTTTCTCAATTTTTACCAACGCCAACACAAAAATTTAATCGTATTTAAAAATCGAATTAGGTACATCTGTAAAATGTTTTTTTTAAAGTACCTATTTGTTTTCATTGTGCGTTTTAAATGGGGTTCTTTCCGATTTTTTATTTTTTACTTCAAAAAATTGATTGAAAAATTACAATATCAAGGGAATTTTTTTTTAATTCTTACGATGTCATATGAATTTTCTAGCGCGGTATGAAATAGCGCTTTTTCAAATCGCTCGCAAAATCCTCCATTTGGCACGCATGCGGTGTGACGTCACAGCAATATAGGCGCTTATTACGGAATGAATTTCACGCCTTTCACGGTGGACGGGTATGACGTCATTAGCTAATAACGGGCGTTTAAAATTCATTTGTATTTTTGTGTTTTTAAAACATTAAATATTTATAACGTTGTTAAGAATATTCATACTATCGGGAAGAAACCCCATTGTATTGAATGACAGTAAGTTCTTACGTTTACAAAACCTACAAAAATCCGATTAAAAAATAGAATTATATCTGACAAATGAGTTTATTGTTTTTTTATATTTTTGTCAAGGATCTTTAAATACTAGGGATAGCAGCATAATCTGTGAGCAGCATTAGCATATGGTAAGGGGGCCAACATTCTCGAGTAGCTGGTAGGTATATTTCAACCAATCAAATCATTCGTTTTTCAAGCGACACAAATATGGGAGAATCATTGTTTTTTTGTTGTTCAAACAACTAATAAATTATTATTGATATCTCAACAGAGACAGAGAAACTCTGGAAACGAATGTGGGTTATCTAGGCGTTTACAGGGCTTATGACCTGTCATTGGCTGGGTTAAATGGCCACTTGATGTATTACAACATTCCCCATTCCGCCCATCATCTGACAACCATGTAAATTAATAAATTATTGTTTTTTTTTAAATTTATTTACATCCCCATTCCGACTTTTGTCACTATATGTTTGTGCGGTGGCTCAGTATCGCGCTATTGAGCCCCCCTATATATTATATTAGTATTTAATAAGTATGTTGTGTTTGGTTTGAAATGATAATAAAGTAAACCCATGTGAAAAACTAGGTTTTTCAAAATATGCTACATAATGCCTTCAACACTTGTGACTTCTTGATATATTTAATAGTTACTTATATATTTTTTGAACTATTGGGCTAGCCACACATGGAAGCTTACTATATTGGCTAATAATTATTGTTGATAGTTTAATTGGAAGTACATGGAATATCTGTTTCATTGGACGATAGACCAAGCCAGAACTAAGTGCAAGAAAACTCACTGTGAGACAAAAAATTTGGAAATACATATAATATTTTACAAAATAGTGTGTGTTTCGTTAATTGCATTGTAAAACTAAACATGGCTTTCCCTCAAACATGCTTGGCCAATTAACTATCTGATGCATATCGACGGTGGAAAGGAAAGAAAAGCTGTAATGCATAGCTCCGCCTAAATGCAGAGTTATGCATTACAGGGTTGATATTTAATTTAAAAAGGTACTTGTACCTTTGATTCATTGAATAAATAAATAAAAAAAGTATTATTATAATGATATTATGTTGCTTTGTATCATTTTCCTTTGCACATATTTGGTCGCTTGGTATCTTTTTCCTTTCAACCGTCGCAGTCGATACGCAGCCGCAGAATAAAGCATAAAATACACACCATAGTGTAGTAAACCAACATTTAAAAAAATTAATTTATCCCAATCTTGATTAGTCGGAATTTCGTGTCTCTTTATAGATCTTAAAATGGGTCAATTTTGTTAGTCTTTATGTAATGTAAACCAGTGTTGTAATATCTATTGGCCGATGAAGTAAGCTCTTCTGGTCTTCCTAATAACTAAAAAAAAAATCCTTAGAGAAATCACTACTCAAATTTTTAGTTTACGATCTTTAGAACGAAACTCGACTTAACGACAAATAAAAACAATAATTATTCTTGAAAAATGATATATTAATAATTTATTTATTATAATAAGCTGTGAAATTGTGCAGGGCTTATAATATCGTAATTTATTATAATTAATGAGTGAAGAGAGAATATTTATCTTAAGACCATATCCTAATAATAATTTAGATAATATTAATAAATATTAATTCTTTTCAGATGGACTTGTGTGTAAATTTTGTAAATGATATTCATGTTTTAGCTCTTTAAGGTTTCGTTCCAGTATTGCTACCTGAAAACATAAAAAAACAATTGAAATAATTTTATTTTGTCTATTCAATTTTTTTTTACATAATGTACAATATGTAAGGTAAGACAATTTGTTATGAAAAAAATTCATAGTACCCAATGTATAATAAAATAAACAAAAATCCCACAAATACATGGATTACATTATAATAGATATATATAAAATAATAATAATTAAGGGATATAGTTAGATAATGCTACCCATCTTGGTTATATAAGTTAATAATTTTTCAGATATAAAAGAAGTAAAATAAAATTTTGTATGAAAATGTGCATACCTCTTCAAATCTTAATTCATCACGAGCCTGTTTTATGTAACCTCTAATAATGTTCATCTGCTCAACTAATGGATCATCTTCATCGCCATCTTGAAGAGCATCGCTGTGTTTTACCATCTAAATAAATTAGGATTGTAATAATATATATTGAAAAAATAATCAAACTAAATTAGAAATAAATTTGTCCCGACAACAGTAAAGCCTAGAGAGCTAGGCTAAATTCAAAAGAAAAAAATCGTATTAAATTAAACTGAATAACAGGCATCTGCTATAAGCAGATGGATTTCGGTCAAAAAAGGTTTAGCAAAAGTTTCTCAATTCGTTTACGAGTAAATTATTTCCTCCTAAACATTAGAAAACTTAATATTTATATAATATAGTGCTAAGGCTGCCCACCTTCTTATGTTTGATTACGACAACTTCTGTCACCCTGACAATTTGCCACCGAGAAACTGTCACCATGGGTCCACCAACTCAACTAGAAAGTTTTCGTCATGTCACCATAGTTAGCGCACTCTCGTTTTTACATTGCGCGTGACAGGTTGACAAATTATCAACATGACAGAAGTTGCCGTAATTAGCGAGCACTAGGACGCTGTAGTTTATTGCCAAATTTCGCAAAAATAAGGAATTTTGGTGAATGACAGTGGATGAGGACAGTGCAAAATCAGGTGAAGTGGAGGAGACTGGCAAGGCCTATAGTATGTTCTGCAGTGGACCAGCAAGAAAATGGTGAAAAAAATTTAAGTAAGGACCCTAAATTTTTGAAGGTGAGGTTCTTCTAAAATGACATTATTATTTGTTGAATTCTCACTATTTAGCATATATAATATACTAACTGTCCACCCATCTGTGTCTCGCCTCTTGACTCCACTCTGTTCCTCTAAGGCCTGCCGTTTGGCGAGATTCAGTTGCATCTGCCGTCTCTCTTGTTCTATGCGCTTTTCTGCTGCCTCGCGCTTTTCTCTTCGTATTTCAGTTATTTCAGCGTCGCTTGGTAAAGGTTGTAATGTCAATAGTTCTTCCTACAAGCACACAAATTACGGTAAGAAAATGTTTTGTCAGGCTTGAAAATTATTATTTTAAATTAGATCAAATTTCTGATAGAAATTTTATAATATTTCTTACTTTAATGAAATGAACTGCAGCTTGACGAATAGCAATTTGTAATTTATAGGTTCGACTTCCCGGTTGAGCGATTTGAAGCGCCGCAATTTGCTTACTCAAACTATCAATTCCCTCTGCATATTTTGCTATTCTAGATTTGAGGATATTTGCATCGGACAAATGGTAAGTTGTATCACCAGCTTTGAGACTTGAACACATCTGGAATCAAACGAATGTTTTTTAAAACATGAAGGACTTTTGGTAAAACGGATTTTAAATATTTTAATTGAATGTTTTTTTATACTTCAAATAATAAAAATATAATTAATGATGCAATTATGCAATAATTCATTAAATCACACATTAATATGCTATATTTCTGTTGTAGTTGTCAATATATTTATATTTACTTTAGTATACATAGCTGCTGCTGGAGATGCCTGTTCCATAATACTCCGCATTTGTTCGTAGCCTGTCACTAGAATGGTTTTAGAGTTTCTGCTTTCTTGCATCTGCTTGCGAAGTTCGATCAAGTTGTAACAGTGCTCACAGAGTCGCAGACCGGTCTTTGTGGGATCTGAGTTGGCGGGAAGTTTGGTCGGTTCTAATGACGGATCAATCATACATTCTAATATGGAAAGAAAGAAATCAATTTATCATCTACATAAATCGGTTTATTATTCTCTCCAGATAACAGAGACAAAAAAGCTCTGGAAAAGAATATGAAACTTTTCTCTATTGATATATCAATAATGATTTACGTTTACCTATCATGATGGGTAAAATCCGGCATTTGTCTACAATGATATGTTTGAATCTAAATTGCATCTGAAATGGCTTTATAGCCAAAACTATAGAAGAAATTAAATGCAGATTTTGAAATGAGTTTACAATGTATTTTCCTTGCAAATTACACTATTAAATTAATAACTTGAACAATTAATATGTAATGAACACAGATTGAAACGATGTAACCCGAGAAAAGTCTGGCAATAAAAGAGAGCGATCTTCAAGCATCCTGTGAATTTACAGGTTGTCTTGAAAAATAGATGTTTTGTTTGATAACAATTATTCAATTTTGCTTCCTCTTCTTCTCGTTATCTCAATTAATTATAGTGTTTAACATTTCTGAGGGTTGTCTTACTAGCAATATTGATGTCAAAGAAACAGGAACAATCGTGACACAGAATGGACCCACAAAGCCGACAGTGGTGTTGTCTTCTCGTTATATTGAACGCCTTGGCGCATCCTGGACACAGCTTTACAGATGAGCCATCCAGCCATGGAAATAATAGAAGTTATGTAGTTGGGAAAAATTAATTGCAAAAATTTAATTAATGTGCAATCAAAGAAAAAAGTCGAAACTGGTCATTTATCCAGTATAGTGCTATGCCTAAACATAAATTACAGTACCTACATTATTGTGATTGAAAATTAATTTCATAAAATAGTCTTATTTCAATTGATCACAAAAAATCAAGTACTTACATCTTGTTCGTGGTGTTTTCTGAGGCTCTGATCGGTCGGCATGTTGGCCACCAACTTATCCAGTCGTATGAGCAGCTTGTTGGTTTCCGCGGCGTATCGCTCCAACTTCGCAGATCTAACAGCTTTGTAATAATCAGAAATGCTCCTCGAACTTCCAAGCTCTTGGGGCTCGTGGAAATCGGAGAAATTATCCGGAGCAAACCTCAGAGTGCGGTCAAATGTCTCTCGCAGTGCAGTCTCGTCCAAATTGAGTATTTTCTTTTTAGCTTTGCCAAATATAACCTTTAGGGATTTCAATACATCTTGTTCTTCCTGATGAAGTGTCTCGAAATGGGCGGTTAATTGGTTGGGTGATTTGAGGTCAGCTTTGCATATAGGGCACAAAAAGCCTTCGAGAATGCCGTCGTCACTTAAAGCTTCTGCCATTTTTACGCTACGTTTTCAAATCCTGAATTTTAAAATGAATACTCGAGAGAAACCATTATAAATGAAGAAATGTTATTTAGAAAATTTGACAGCTAATTGAGAGAAACGTCAAACGTCAAACCACTTTTGACAGATATCGAAATCGAATACTTTTGTCCACAGATTAACTTTTGTCTTTTGTGATACTTTTTAAGGAAAAGGCATTTTTCTTTTGTAGCCAGTAGCTAGATCCGACGAACTACAGCTAAGTACCTACTTTTTATATGATAGATTGAATCTTGGAGGAATCACTATAACAATAACAGATAAAATAGTTTTGCTTGGACTATAATATGGGTAATGCTTAGTTTCTTCTTAGGTCTCAAGAGATTAAAGTAAAACGTAAAAATGATTTTATTTGAAAATGTAATAAATAATATCCCAACAATATGGAACATTGTATATTTTTAGATAATAATTATTATCTTTGTCCAAAACGTACAGTATTCAAGGTCTTCAATTTTGACTCACTCCTTATCAAGTGCTCCATAATATTCATCCACCATAAGAGAATCAAAGTGGTACACATCATTTTGCAAGGATTATTTTATTTGAAAATTTTGCATTTAACTAAAGAACGCTGCATTTAAAAAGGAAACGGGAAACTTCAATCTGAATTTATGTTAAAAGATATTTTATTACTTTAAATAAAAACACAGATGGCATCAGGTTATACTATTTATTTTTATCTTAAAAAATAAAAAATATGTTTATTATTTATAATAACTCAATAATAATATAATAACAACAATATTTTATCTTTTCTGTAATTCTGATGTTAATTTTTCCAAATAGTCTTGCAAAGTGGAGATTTTATCGTTGAACTGTTCATATTGTTGATTGGAGATAGCCCTAATGACAGCTTGCGTGGTAAGTCGTGCTGAGGACACAAGTTGCCAAACTTGGGTCTTTTCAGATTCACTACAGTCACTTATAGCTCCCAAACTGTTGACAGCAAGCGATTCAACAATATGCAAAACATCTTCACAGAGCTTCGAATCCGACAACCAGGTATCAAGCTGTAAATCAAAGAGGTTAAGGTTATTATTTAGATTACATATTATACCATAAGTATTATTTTTACATCAGGTTTAATAAATAAATTACCTTTATGATTGAATTATAAGATTTAAGTAATCTTTGCCCTTTTAATAAAGAATTAGGACTAATATCCGCATACAACTGCCACAAAGTAGCTTCATTTGGATGGGCAGAAGTAATTCTTCCGAAGAGTTCCAAAATTTTGGGAGTAATTCTAAAAACAAAAATCGAAATATTGAACTTGACTTAAAAATTTTAAATTATTCCAACTTTTTAACCTGATACAAAGTGTATTATGCGTAAACACCTATTTCAATTTTAGATTTTCTCAAGAAAACGTGTAATTTAAAAAAATATATACTTAAAAAACTGGTTGACAATTTAATCCACTTGATTTTGAATTCTATAAATAAAGTTGATTGCTTAGTAAGTCCGCAATAGAACAATAATAAATGTGACCAGCTTTACAAGCCAACCAATACTGTATTTCAGTAGGTAACATTATGCAAAGTGTGTCACGTAGGTTTATGATAAATTTTTAAAAATAATTATGAATTTGCATAGCTATCTTTTACCGCTTTATATGATTTCCTTCATAATCCGCAGTGTCCTGTAATATTGCTCTGACGAGCAGTGCTAGAACATCAAGGTCCAGATGTTTAGTGCGCAAATCAAGAAGCCTGTGATAACTACGGACCACGTCATCAAAATGGCCGGTGTCTATACTGACCACCAACATGTTATCCCAAACCTAAAAGGAGAGAAAAAATTTAATTCTAATAGTCCTACCAATTTAATACGACTCCGCTGGGCAGGCCATGTCGCGAGGATGGAGGACATCCGACCCCATAAGGGTTGGTTGTTTGATCAGAAGTAAAAGTTGCGTCTTACTTTATTTAAAAACAACCGTGGGTAAGATTAAAAGTATAAGTTACTTCAGAATGGGTTGTTTGACATCGGTTTTTACTGAATTTAAAAATTCTCTTGTTAATCGCGTTTCAAAACTAAATAATGAAAATTTCTATGGAATGACACAAATTTCATAGTTTTTTCTATGACACAAATGTCACATTGATAGGTTGTGGGCAGCGTCTCGAGCGATCAGCTGTTAGATGGCCGCCATTTTTTTAAAATTTATACTTTTACTTATACCCTCCAATATCGGCGGCTTTTTTTTAACCAGTGAGTATACATTTTGACTACCAGCTAGGAGTAACTCACGATCAAACAACTCAATTTTCAGTATTATTGCAAAACTTTTTTTTTTGTGTCATTTCAAACTCCAAAAAAGGTCATGTCAACAAGCAAGAGTAATTTAATTAAAAATATTTAATTTAATAAATGTTTACCTGCCAGTTGTCATAATTAAATTTGAGAGCTTCAGTCAATGCTTTGTAGGCCCTCTCTTTGTTACCCTGTTTCACATATATTTTGGCCAAGTTATTCCAAGCCTCGAATGAGTGCGGCTCTAAATATGTGTATCTCCTGTAGGCTGTGGCGGCTAACTCCCAACACTCAACTGTCAAAGCTGCGTATCTAAAAATAACAACAATGAATATGTTGAAAAACATAATGAAAAATATATATTTCGAACGGGTGGCGGCCCAGTGATAGTGTCCCTGTCTCTGAGTCCAGAGATCCCCGGGTCGAATCCCCACTCCACCGTGATGCGTTTCCTATTTTTAAGAACAAGCCGCTTCGGCTTCATTGAAAATAGTCTTTACAAATCGCAGTGCAAAATATCATGAGATTTTAAAAAAAAAACTTTATTATGGTCTAAAATATTCACTGCTTCAATTAATTCATTATAAAATAATTTATACCTAATTATAACATAAGCAAAAACTATTCATTTACATCTTTCGGACCGGAAAATAACCAACCATTTTTTGTATAATTCTAGCCAAAACCTATGTGTTATTCTATAATTTTTATGATGGCAGCCCACCCATGTTTTTGTATTTTTTTTTTAAAACACAAATTTTGGTGGTGCCACTTGGCTTGGCATTACTAGGACTGAAATATGACTATTAAAAATCTGAAATACTTTAAAATTTTTGTACTGTGACTAAAAAACTATACACATAAAATAGCATTTTTTCTCCATTTAACCATGACGCGAGTAAATAAATTAAAATATAAAAGATGACGAAGCATTTTTCCAAGCTCAGGCTCAGCAATGTGGATATTCTAGCCAATGGCAGGTCAGCCCTGTAGATGCTTTAATATCCACATTTAGGTGCTCAGAATATTGGATTGTTGAGATATTGTAAATAAAAATATACCTATTCTTTAGAAAACATTGTTAGACCATTGAGAAAGCAGGTAATTTAGTTATATTTACCCCAATCTGAGCCAAACATTTTGCTGCAGAGAGTTGATTTCACAAGACTTCTGATAGTGAGGAATACACTCTTCATATTTCTTGTGCGAGAACAGATAGTTTCCCCAATGTCGCTGGGCTCTGACTGCTCTTGTGTTTCGAGAAATTCCACGCCTTCTTGTACTGTTCAACGTCATCTGCAGAAGTAAGTAAAAGATATGTAAAGAAAGTACAAAATTTCAAGTAAAATAAGTGGCACTATTTAAAACTCTAAATACCTGTAGCATCGCCTAAAAGGCAATAAAGTTTCACGGTTGGTTTGATATCAATTTGTTGTTGTATTATTTCAGCAGCCTAAAATATAAAATTTATTTAAAAATACTATTTTTTATACGTGTAAGATTTTTACTTAAAGTTTGTAATTTGATTTACATATTTTTAACATTACTTGGTGAAATTCCATGATTTCATTATTTTAATATAACTAATAAAAGTTGAATAAAAATACTTCATACACTTCCACTTCCTTTTTTTTAAACATTTTTTCTGGGTTAATATGCCGTGTTTTGTGGTCTTTGTGTTGCCCACAAAGTAAGATTTTTACTGTCAATCATTAAATAACATTTTTGGGTGCAAACATTTTAACAAGGTACAATGCTAAAACCAAGATAGGTACAAAATGATTTTTTGAATTTAAATGGGTTCTCTTAATTACCTTCTTAATACATTTGTTTTCACAACAGTTTAAAAACCAGAATTCAGTTTATATAAAATGAGTTTCAATAGTAATAAATACATCAATGCCTTGAGAGCGCAAATTAACTTACCTTATGGCGAAGCTCTAAAACAGTGTAACACGCTATAACTTCTTCCCAAAGTTGCAACTGAAGATATAAATCTAAAGCTGCTTTCACCAACCCGATACTCAGGAGAAGATCGGCAAGTAGCGAGCGCCAACTGACCACTGGAGGTAATGCACTCGCCCAAAGGTAGGATAACCTAAACATTCAAAATAATTAAGTATTCATTCAATATTATTTGAAGCATTCATTCACTTTGTAGTTTTCTAAATCATGAAAAAAATACAAGCTTTGTTTTATTTTGATCAACTGTTGATGCATGCATAAAAGTACATAGTTAAAAACAAAATGTGTATTTTTTAAAATAAAAATTTGAGTTCTTATGATATATTTAAATATTTCAATTTCAAGACAAGAAATAACTGTGTCAGAACGCAGGAAACAGGTTGTGCAGGAGCGGGATTCAAACCTAGAGATTCCAATCTGGAGTCCTCAACTCTCCCAAAAGACCACAACCCGATTCAATGAATTATTTTCCGATTTATTTCATAACAGAATATAACTGTGAAATTAGTTCACATTTTTCTCCAAAACTGAATGTGGAAATTGGTAATACCTGCTTGTTACTTCAGGCAGAAGATTTTCAAAGTTATTGACAATTTCTTCACACTGCATCATGGACCTTTCTACGGTTCTCTTGTTACGCGACTCCATTTTACACTTCATGAGGAACGCACTGACTCTGGTGGCCCATGGACCACTCTCTTGCGCAAGAAGAAGATTTATAAAGGGATATAATTCTTCATCTGCCAGTTCGTCTTTAGGCTGAGCACGCTGCATGTATTGTCTGTAACCATTAAAATATCAATGGGTACCTACACACTTTATACTAGCATATTGCCTATTATTTTATTTATAAGTTTCGTACAAACTAGTCTGCACTCCCATTTGAGTTACAGAACTCATTCATGTGTATGCACAGCTTAAAATGTAATATTAGTGGTTTAACAAATTCGAAATAAGATTTAACATTAGTATTATTGAAAGAAACAAATATTACAGAAGAAAAAAAAACAAATTACCAACTACTTATGTATAAATAATTACTGTATTGTATTGTTGTTTATGTTGGAAATTAATGTTTATAAAATTATAGATTTTATTAAATCAAAAGAATGAAAGAAAAAATCTATTACGTACGTTCAGCAAATCTCTGTAAAAAAATTAGTTTGATAAAAGTATTTAGATAAATAAAATAATATTTATCAAAAAAAGGGAAACTTACACTGTGGCTAGACAAATCTGTTGTTCTAAGCTTGTAAGTTGCGTATTAAAATTTTCCTTGATGTCAGAATACTGAATATTGCAACTTTGATCTCAAATATCTTCTCTTTGGTTAGGAATTTCAAATTCAAATTTATACAGCTATTTACTCAAGTATTTGTGTTTCGAAAATTATAATTCATTTGTTTTTTTCTCAATTGTTTTTTTTCTTTGCGTCACTCAGTTTACAAAATGGAAAACTTGAAATATCGCGTTATTTACGAGTACGAGTTCCACCGTGGCACCAGTGCTGCAGAAACGGCTCGAAGGATTAATGATGTGTATGGCGACGGTGCCGCAAAAGAAAACACAGTGCGTTTTGGTTCCAACGTTTTCGTTCTGGAAATTTCGACCTGCAGAACAAGCCCCGTGGACGGCCGGAGACCAAAGTTGATAATGAAGAATTGAAGGCTATTGTGAAGCGGATCCATCGCAAACCACGTCCGAGTTAGCTGCAGGCTGCGGTGTTAGTGATAAAACTGTTTTAATCCACTTGAAGCAAATTGGGAAGGTGAAAAAGCTTGAAAGGTGGGTACCTCACGAATTGAGTGAAGCAAATCAACAAACGCGCGTTGACTGCTGCGTTGCATTACTCAACCGGCACAATAATGAAGGGATTTTGAATCGAATCATTACCTGTGATGAAAAGTGGATCCTGTATGATAATCGGAAGCGCTCATCGCAATGGCTGAACCCTGCCGAACCAGCCAAACCATGCCCCAAGCGAAAATTGACTCCAAAAAGTTACTTGTGAGCGTTTGGTGGACTAGTGCTGGTGTCGTTCACTACAGCTTTCTTAAATCTGGCCAGACGATTACGGCAGAGATGTCTATTGTCAGCAACTGCAAACCATGATGGAAAAGCTAGCTGCTAAACAACCGAGGCTGGTTAATCGCTCTAGGCCACTGCTGCTTCATGATAACGCTAGACCACACACTGCACAACAGACGGCTACCAAATTAGAAGAGCTTCAATTGGAATGTCTAAGACATCCACCGTACTCTCCGGACCTTGCCCCAACAGATTACAATTTTTTTCGAAATTTGGATAACTTCTTGCAAGGGAAAAAATTCAACTCCGATGGGGCAGTCCAAACCGACTTCAAAGATTTTATTGATTCCCGTCCGAATGGTTATTTTAGTAAAGGGATCGATGAACTACCTATGAGATGGCAAAAGTGCATAGATAGCAATGGTACATACTTTGATTAAATAAATATATTATATTTTAAAAAAATCAACTTTACTCCACTTTACAAAATATGGCAGTGTAGCACACATGTGTCAACTTTTTAAAGCAGATTACTTAATAATTAAAAATATAAACCTTTCAATGTTAGATTTAAGCCAGATATCTCCTTTGCTTTCTTCAAATGGGAATCAGAATCTTGCACTCTGCCGTACAGAAGGTAAGCTTGGCTAATTTCTACGTTGAGTAGTACTTGGAGCTTTGGGTGGTCGACCAATGTACGTTCCAAGTTAGAAAGATTATGTACTGCATTTTCCAATATTGTAAGTACTCGGGGACTATTTTCATCTAAAATCATTTGATACAACACGTAGCAACGTAACTGCCACCACACAGAGACCTAAAATATAGAAAATATGGTGAGATATGTGAACTATTGTGTTTGTATGATAAAAATCATATTTATAATCGATAAAATGAATAAATCAATAAAGTCTATAGACCGATCGCATCATGAATACTTTACTGCACCAAGTCCTTTGCAACCATTTTTCTTCTTCTTACGTTCGTGAAGAACACGACAGTGCATACTTACCTATAGCATGAACTACTGTTTTTTTTTCTTTTCTTTTGAAATACATTTCTTTTATATGTATAAACTTATTCATAAACATGTAAAAACATTTTGTACTTTTAAAGAATGTTTTTTTTATTTATTAACTTCTTGTACAATATCGTACACTGGCGGGGTTTATTGCTAAAAAGCAATATCTTCCAACCAACCAGAAACAGAGTGGTCTGACCACTCGGACTTTATGTTTTGTTTCACTGCATATTACTTTAATGAATTTTGTAAAAGGCAAATGTACCGTTTTTAAATAAATAAATAAGTCCTAATTTGGTGATACTTCACAAAGCGGGGTAATTTTTATGAGGACTAGTCTATTGGTAAATCCATAGATATGACAAAATGCAGAAAAAGAATCTTAGTGGGGAATCGGGGACACGGTATAAAAGGCTAATGAATATAATAATACATAACCAGTGAAAAGGCTAATGAATTTAATAATACATAGCCAGTCATATAATATAACATTTTTAATACATAAAATCCAAACTTTAATTTAATTTGTCGAAAATGAACTGAGAATTACCAGACGGCCTCCATAGCGTAATGGTTAAGATGCTGGACTTATGTTACGGAGGTTCCGGGATCAATTTCCGGTGAAAACACAAAAATTAAGTGATTTTTTCTCAAGCATGGGTGTTTGTGACGTTGGTCCCCTCTGCTATTGGGCCTCCAGGCCTATTGAGTTGGTCAAATAAATAAGATCACAGTTTACACCGATCGCCACATTTCTGTCTTAGAAACATGTTCCTATCTTTTTCCTACATTGCGATATTCAATTTTCTTAAATCACACATCTAGGTTCTAGAATACCGAATTTCGTCCTAACTTAACACAACCTTTTACATTGAAAAGTGTTGAATCTTGATCAAATGAAACATTGCCAAAATCAAAATCACATTGTTGCGATTTCCCAAAAGTTTACTTTTTTGAGTTAGTGCAGTTTAGTATTAACGCTGCAAGATGTCAACCAATATTATGTAAATAAGAATTCTTTCTAAAATATAAAATTAAACAATCTAAAACTAAGGAAATAGATTACCAGTTTGTTTTCACTTTCTGTTGATAACCCATTGAAGATTTCACATGCTATAAAGAGTAATTCAGGACACAATATGGTTGGATAAATTTCTTCTTCATTTTTGGAAACTTCAGCGGACACATCGTAGTATTTTGAAAACTTGTCACACAATTCTTTGGACAATTCTGCATTAGGACCAGTCCAATTAATTTCACAGAATGCAAACAGCAAAGATATTCCAACAGAGAGAATTTTAGAATGTTCATCTTGTGTTTTATTCTTTCGAATGTATTCTAAAATTACTGATTTGGCATCAGTCTCATTAGAATGATTGTTGAGTATGTTATTATCCATCACCAGAGACCAATTACCTTTCCACAAATTTTGAATAAAATCTGGCCATCCTAAAACAAAGAAGTATAATTGAGGCGCTGAGGACCAGACATTGTGCGATATTTGTCAGCTTTTAGCCAAATGGCTAAGTAATTATTGTGTCAGCGTGGGCAAGACGCGCCTGGGACTCATTTCCTTTTAGGGAGGGCAAAATGTCAAAACAATTCATGTGTAAACAATAACTTATAGGTAGTGCCTTTAAAAAAACAACTTCTAATAAATTAACAATTGGGCAATTTCCGCTCAGATGATGCTAATAATGGGCAAGGCAATGTTGTCTATTTCGATGTGAATACCTTTAGGTAGTATGACTAATTATCATTATTTGGGGGTAGTATAATATCATAATTCAGACATCGATATTCGGACCCTACGACCTATTACGGGACCACTGTAAGGCGCCTCAATTAATAAGTAAAAATATATAATATAAAGCAGGTGGTTTTGAAATTCAGAGTAAAATAAGTATTTATTTAAAGAATAAAAACATAAATAATATTGTCACTATACTATTCATACCTTCAATATCGACACAATCTTCAAATGTACACAGCAATGTAACATCAATATCGGAAATCATTTTAATATGAAAGTGAAAAAAATACTTTTAAAACGGAATTAAATATTTTTAACATAACCTAAAGAGACCGACTGCCGACGTCAGTATTGCACTTTTTTCGGTTTGTTGACAGTTACACATGGGCATAGATTCACATGGGATTACAATGAGAATAAAGAAGAAGAAAGAAGTTTTTTTTTCTATGATCATTAAGATTTCTTAGCACAGAGCTATACATATATTAGAAAAACTATTGAAGGGGGGGAAAGTCACTTTCCTAGTTAGCGACGCTCCGACGCACGACAAAATATAAAACTAGCGGTTACAGACCGAGAAAACAGTAACCTGCAATCTCGGCCGACACAACACCACCTAAACGTCGGTAACAGGAAATTGTAATCCACGGATTATTCTGTAATATTTGCATCGTAAAGCAACTAGGTACTTACCAAATAAGAAACATCGAAGATATTTACATTTATTAGGTACCTGCCTTGACAATCATATACCTTACTTGCAATATCATTAAATATGACTGAAAAGAGATGGTTGAGATTTTTCTGAAAACCGTTGTTTAGTTACGAAACATAAAATCAACAAGACACGAGGTAGGCAGAACTATGACCTTAGCAATGAGATCCCAGGAAGGCAAATTTATAGAACCTAAAAAATAGATATTCAAATATTTTTTACTATCGGGTAGTTCTTTTGTACATGAAGTTGTGATGATACATTTTCCTTTGATTTTCTGAATTCATTATACTTCCATATTATTATAGTACAATCTATTTGGTTTCAACAGTTCTACAATGCAATTTACGGGAAATGCAAGGATTTGGAGACTTATTCCTTTTTCTGGGCCTACACAGTACGGGATGTGTCAAAAGTCAGGACACCTTTGCTCTCGTCCAATGATTAAAAGGCCGTTAAGTGTTTTTTTTTGTCTAACCAACTAACTAACCATTACCCCATTTTTTCCGTAGGGGTAGGCAGAGCATTTTCACCATCCTTTATTAACCTTATTATTATTAATTTTATCTTATTTTAACAACGTTTCTAATTATCTTTTTTGAAGCGTAATGTAAGAAACACCATTTATTTATTAATTAAAAAAATATTACAAAATTGTTGGAAAAACTTTTCCTCACTGGACTAATTTTATAATTATTAATTATTTTTTAATTATTTACATAAAGTGGATTTATGTGTGTTTTTAATTAAATATAAAATTGAGATTATTAAAAATGTAAGTAATGTTTGCATTCCTTTCTGATAAAATAAAAATTACCCATAGTTTCTTATTATTATTACCTACCCACCTTGTATAACTTTGTCACAATTTTCTTTTAGTTTGTAAACAAAGTTCGTTTTGTTTTTTACTCTAGTCTAGTCTTCACTATTTTTTTTATAGTCAATCATAGACAAAGTGTCAAAGTCAAAAGGAAAGGAGGAAAGTGAATATCTACTAGATAATCTGTGCTAAGTAATTCTATGGTAATAATCTGTGCATCTGTGGTGAATATTGAAAAAAGTCGCGTGCGCGCCGCAATTTCGGATTTTGCCGATTTTGGGTTCTTTGGGCTTGTCAACGTTTGATTTCTGAGTTTTGCCGCCGCATTTATTATTAAATGCCGGACATTTCGATCGTTATCAATCATCATGGTAGATGAAAATACTGCCTAAATACGCTACAGTCACTAAAGTTTTCCTTTTGTGCTTTATTATTTTTGTTGTGATAATTTCATTTAGGCTCTTGTAAGTATTCATTTTAGGTTATCAATTTTTTTCCCGCCTGGCTCATAAAAGCATTAAGTTTAGTTTTATTTGCTCTTATTGAAATATACTTAATATTTTTAACAAATTTCGTAATTGATTCCCACTATAGTGATATCGTAAACTGCATTACATCACAATAATTGTAATAATCCATTTTTGTTTCAGGAATATTCCTATTCGTGTTAATTGTTGGTTTTGTAATAATAATACTGGATTAAATATTCTCTACGAAATTCTTGGGTTTGTCAAAACTGCCAACAATACAATGGCTTTACTGCAGTAAGTACACATTTATATGAATCTTGCTATTGTAAGTCCCTGTATGCATATAAGTTTAAGAAATGCAAGTAGGGCTGAATGTAATGTGGTAATAAAATGAAATCATTTGAAACAGTTGATTGATTGTTGTATCTGGGAAGTAGGTATGTCCACTGGAGATAAAAATATGCTTTGATTTTTCGTCAAAATTTTTCGTAACAACTAAGCGACCCTTCCTACTTTATTACAAGCCACCAAATGCGATTTTACAGGTGAATTTAAACTTTTTTTTGGTTATCAAAATATCCGTTGGTTTGAAATACAACAAATTGCAATTTAATAAATGGCAAAATATTTTTAAAGTATTTTGCTGCGAGATATTTCATGTGTTATTCTCTTATATTTACTATTAACTGTATGTATGCAATATATTAGTTATTATCTCATTTAAAAGTATTGTATTTGTTGTCCAGAATTATAAATCGAGACATGTGGAAGATTTATTATTGTTTCCTTGGATGATACTCTATGGAAAACTAGCAAAACATTCTCCCGATGTTTATATAAAACTTCTCTCATATACGTATTTAAGGCCTCACTGATACCCTAATTTTCAAATGCTTTTTCCTAATGTCATGTCTATTTTTAGGATGGAGATTACAACAAGTCCTTACAAACAAACCTAAAGAACTCCGTATCGTTCAACTTCAACCGCCGATCTCCAAAAACTCACCACAATGGATTGTGCCACGAATGCAACACAAATCAGCAGTTAAAAGTCCTGCAGTTAGCTAATTTCAAACCCCTCAATGAGAAAAACTTTGATAATGAAGTGGAGGCTTTCAAGTGAGTTATGTGAAAAAAAATGTTAAATTTATAATTTGTCTCCTAACATACAAACTTTGGTGTCCTTTTGAAGTTTCTTAACCTTCGCATTCTGATGATTAACCATGATATGTATGTACTACAACTCGATAATAATGAGAATATCTATTTAAAATATAACAGATACAGGCCTCAGAATTTTTGTATTTTTCTGTAATAGAATTGCAAATCATTTGTGTAAAATCAGGGATAAAATCACCATTTGGCTCAATTTCCAGAGCTAGCATTATTATTATTATTATGGATAATTTATATAGCGCCGTTTACATACAAATATACCTCAAGGGCGCTTCAAATATTGAATTTAACGGCTGGAGAAATTTAAAGTAAGTGAAAACTCAATTTCTGAGTAGAAAATACCATTATCAAAATTAATCAAAAGATTTTGAGAACATATAGGTCTTAAGTTTCTTTCGAAACATCACTTCACTCTCACAGTTCCACACTTCTGCGGTGCGATTCTCTAAGGTTTTAGACACTTCTGCGCATACGAATTCAGTGCAAAATCGTATGCGCAGTAGTTTAAAAACACTTACAGAATCGAAGCGCTGGTGAAACATTACTTCACTCTCACAGTTGCGCACTTCTGGTGAAACATCACTTCACTCTCACAGTTGCGCACTTCTGGTGAAACATCACTTCACTCTCACAGTTGCGCACTTCTGGTGAAACATCACTTCACTCTCACAGTTGCGCACTTCTGGTGAAACATCACTTCACTCTCACAGTTGCGCACTTCTGGTGAAACATCACTTCACTCTCACAGTTGCGCACTTCTGGTCACAGTTGCGCACTTCTGGTGAAACATCACTTCACACTCACAGTTGCGCACTTCTGGTGAAACATCACTTCACTCTCACAGTTGCGCACTTCTGGTGAAACATCACTTCACTCTCACAGTTGCGCACTTCTGGTGGGAGAGCATTCCAAGCATTACAAAAATTGTTACATTTCATCTTCAACAATGGTCAATTAAAAAGCAATATTTAGGAATATTAATGTTTTTACGACTTTATCTTTTAAGGTGTACAAAATACATATCAGCAAAGAGCCCGGAATATTTTTTTGTTACATTATCAGAATGTTCACACTTTGATTATTAATTTTGCTACACTTTTGTATCTCTAGAGATAATTCTACCGTAACAAAATAATTTTTACGCTAATTTAATATTGTGCTGATTCTTGTTTTCTTTTGTTGTAGTTTACACCTGAACAATGTATATAAATTGTGCCACGAGTGTCGGAGACATGTCAATAAAAAATTGCAATCAGAGAAAGGACATTTCTTGGTCAAAAAAAAGAACTATCCTAAAGTAAAAAAGATGACATTTTCAAAAGTTTTTACTGCTTTTAAAAGGGGTGTATCTATCACCTTGAAGTTGTCAGCAATCCTATTATTGCTCTGTATTTTTGTGGACGTTGTCGTAAACGCTGATCTTTTCCTATCCAAAAAAATGGTTCGCACCATGAAACAGCATTATAGAAATGTCAGTGATGTGTTCAACACTTCGAGAATTCTGAACGATGACTTTATGGTTACAGTTGGTAACATGAAAGAAAAATTGAATATGACTTCATTTGCCCCGATTTTAACATTTATTGACAGCAAATATCTGAAAGATCGTTGTAACTATTCAGCTATTTCTGAGCCTATTAAAAACATGTTGAACTCTTCTCTCGAACATGTCACTCTGGTAGTTTTCTTACAAATGTTGACCACTTCAGGACTGTTACTGCAAGGATTGCTATTCTTCTCAGAACTTGGATTGTCGCTAAGACACTTTGTAAATTTAGCTATCTGGTTTCTTTCCTATTGCATATCTGTTTCTGGAGATAAGTATCTACACCTTTTTCAAGTGAGTTAATATATTATTCTTTTATCATGAATTAAATTATTTATAAACTTAATTTTTAATATTACATACAATAGACAAAGTATACACCGTCTAACTAAACTCGATGTACAAGCGGGAAACCAGTGAATCGACATCATATTTGGAGTCAATTTTGTAAAATAATATTTTTTATTTGACTAACTTCTTGTCTCTATCGAGATGTCAATTTTGTAATTCAAATCTTGTTTTTATCTTCATTTTGAAAATCAATGCACTAAAGTGATTGGATTAAATGTTAAAAATGAACTTTGTATTTTTAAATAATGTAAGTTAAAACGTAAATCATTAAATATATTATATTTTTATAAAACTTGTTTCAGATAATTTGTGCGGGAATTTTAGTAATCAACACACCATTCAACCCTGATAATACTAATGACAGGAAACCAACCAAAACACCAAATGTTTTAAAGAGAATGAAAAATTTATCCAGTTCAACATTTATTGCACCATCATACAATGAAGCAGAATTTAGTAGCGATGAATCTGGTTCAGATATCTCAAATAAAAGAGCTTTAACTTCGGAAAGTCCAAAAATACGCCAATCGTACCACCCAAATTACTTTGCTAACGACGAACACGAGAATTCCGAAAGAAATTTTTAATAATAAGCTTTTTACGAGTACACTAGGAGCGGAAAGTATTAAAAGTCAGAGTGCATTTTCGCCAAACAACAGCTACTTATTTTCTCCGGGAGTCAGTTTATGGCAGAGAAATGTTCCTTTACACGATTCTGATCTCAACGAAAGCATAAGTACTCTTAATTTGGGAAACCAAAACAGTAATTCCAGCAATAATTCATTTGTTTTCTCTCCACTAAGAGGTATAACAGTGAAAATGTTTTCATGAGATCTCCACCCCCCGTGTTGCGTCGGCCCGTCCTGTCCCCCAGCCGCCTCAGCTCGGGCACGCAGCACTCGTGGCTGGCGGGGGGCTACTGGGGCGTAGACAGCCCCAAACAGGTGTACAATGTTCACGATACCAGCCGATCCTCTAGTCAGAGTTCTGGGTTCGAGTCTTTATCCTCCGGTTACCGTTTCCCTCCTTCGAGGGACGATTCACTTATCGGGGAATACTGTAAAAAGTCAGATGGATACTGTGATAGGAATGTGTACAGTTCGGCGTCTGTTAAAAGTTTTCCTTCGCCGGCTTCAATTATTCAACCAACTATCGCCAATAGAAGGCCTTTAGTTTATTCTAACCCTCTTACTTATCATTATTCCAAACCTTGGAATAATGTAAATCTTTTAAACCCTTCATTTTTAACTCCTAACGCGGAAAGATCGTTTCGCCCGTTGGAAACTCTCAATTCCAACTGCAACGAAGATCCTAACAATACATTTAGTTAGCTAATTATGAAGTTTAATTATTTATCCTTTTATAAACAATGCCTTGTTTTTTATTACGTTAGTAAAGATTATGGTGAGAACCGTTAAAAATGTAAATTTGATGAGGTTATAGATGTCTATGAAAGTAAATAATAAGGTAATCTATATTTTATTACCTTTAAGTTAAGTTCTCCGACTGTTTTTGACTCGTTAGGTTAAGTTAGTTAATAGGAGCCCACAAACCATCAGGTCTGATTCATGGGCTTCGGGGTTTTGGTAGTGGAAAGGGCCTGCCTGAGTGTTGCAGGAGTGCCAATGCTGTAAGAATAATGGCGTGATGTACGGATGAAGTTTTTTCTTTAAGAAGTATTAAGTTTTAACAAAAATAATTTTGAACGCTTTAGAACAAATTGATGAAATACTTAATGTGTATGAAATTTGCCCATGAATTGCTAAATTGATTTATTCTATAATTTTAAAAATCCGTATTTAATTTTCTTGAACATAACACTTCCTTCGCCCATACATCGCGCTATTATTCTTACAACACTGGCATTGTAGTGGACAACGACAGGCTGGAAATTAGCTGATCTGATTCAAAGAGGTCAGATCCGTGGAGTTCGGGTGTTCTGCAGTGGAAATAATAACCCTTTGGCCCGGTCTGCGTGTTGTGGGCGACAGCAGGCCAGAATTTAGCGGATTCCACTATCCCCGGGAGCCTTGTTGCTGTTGTAACATACGTAACAAATTTGCCGAATGGTTAAATATGCCTCGTTCCAGTACAATGTTGTGAGAAATTATTAATTATAACTGTTTTACTCTTTTTATTAAATGTTTGACCCTGGATAATTTTAATTTATGTTTTGACTTAGGTCATTAAAAACAATTAATGTAATTTTACATAATTGTAATTATTTTTGTTGCTTTTGTTGTTTAAAACATACAGACTGTTTTACAAAACTGACTTTTTGTTTAATAATAATTTAGTTAAAATTTTTTTTTTTGAATTTTTCTGTGATTGTTTTTTTTGTTGTTGCCATTGTTTATTTGACGCGACCTATACGTATTTTACCTGCGATATGAGACAGTTTTATTTATGTTTTCGGGGATAATTAATGGGTTATATGCAAGTTCTAATATTTTTTTTGAATTGTATGCAAGTGAATGGATGAAAAATAAAACAAATAAAATTATATCAACCATCTGCTGCAATTTATGTCGGGAACCACTTTGTAAATGGCATTTTCAGATAATTATTAATGCCAGACAGTGTGTGTGGCGGTTTGTTGGCAAGATACGATAATTTAAAGTAAAAATTTATGTATGGAAAAAGGTTTTGTATATTGACAATGCTGATTATTTCAGACATCAGTTTTTTCAGTTCATCGCAATATTAAGTAGTCCCCGTCCCGCGTCAAAAGGTTTATTGTTTACTAACGGAAAACAAAATATAAGCATGAAAATAGAAGTTACCTTGTTTAAAATGTGGCAATTTTAGTATACATTTCCGATAAACAGAAACAGGCTGGTCAAAAATTATAAAACCTAAACAGAATAAATGTATATGGATCGAAATTTATGGTAAAAGACAAAGCGACACCAGTAAAGTAGTGGGCAAAAATTGGGATACAGTTTAAACAAGCGCAAATACTAACCAGAAAATATTTGTTTAACTAACTAACCACCCACAAACAAACCTAATATTTTACGCCCATAACCACAATCAAATACAGCCTTAAAGATTGATTCAAAATCAGACTTTGACATCAAGTGATATCAAAAATCTTGACAAGTTTGACAACGGCTTGCAAATCAAAATTAATATACTGTTTTAGTATATTGATAGAATAAAAAGTTATCCATTAATTCACATGTTCAAAACTGCCGAAAATTTCAGACCTACATTGCTGCCTTTGGTTCTATCAGAGACTAATATGCTCACTTTCTGATTTACATACAGATTGCCACAGATTGTGTTGATTTTTTGTTTCATTTCCTGCAGAAAAGTTCATATTAACGTCTAATTGGATGATATTGTAGGAGTAGTACAACAGAAGCCATCAAAGTTTAATTAGTTAACAATAATTACTATTTTAAACTGGCAGCGACGGTATTTATGTTCTGATTCGGGGTAATGGGTTGTATACTGAATATTTCTGTGAATGGAGAAAAATAAAACAAAAAAAATCACAACCATCGCTGCAATTTATGTTTGTTTGTAAATCAGATAATTATTTAATAAGCAAGATACGATAATTTTATCAGAAACAAAAATCTTGCCAAGTTTACAATCGTACAATTTTAAACTGCCGAAAATTTGTCAGACCTACATTGCTGCCTTTGGTTCTATGAGACTCATATCTCACTTATCTGATTTACATACAGATTGCACAGATGGTGTTGATTTTTTGTTTCATTTCCTGCAAAAAGTTCATCAAGCTAATTGGATCTGGTTTGTAAGTAGTAACAGACAGAAGCCATACCAGTTTTTAATTAAAGAGGAACTTCCCACTTTTCATTGTGTATACTTAGTTTTTTTCCTAATAGATGCCGATGAGAAAAGTATACAATAAAATATAGTATGGAAACTAGTGCAGTCATGACAGCTTTAGTTAAGCAATGTCTACCGGCCTGTGTGGCGTCCTCCAAGCGCTGTTTCCACATGTCTGGTAACTTGTGAAAAACAATTTTTCCCAACATAGCGTCGACGAAGAAACAATACCTCCCAAACGCCAAAAAGAAACAAAAAACATTGGACACTTTTCCTTCTTTTGGGCAACCGGTGATACTAGGTGATGTGTTAATATGGGAGATGGGCAGAATTCACTTGAATCGACATATTTACGTAAATATGTCAATTCAAGCATTTATCCTGAAAATTCTAAGATAAATTTCTGTATCGACTTATATCCAGATTTAAATACATTGACTATAGGCTCCCTGGTCAATGAACACAATAGATAAATACAATAAGCACAAATAATAAAGATGTATTACATGGTCACGGTAGACAAACCCGTGTAATATATTTGAGATCTATGCATTTTTTTTGTGGAAATGTACTTATTCATCAATTAACTTTAAATAAAAATAAACTTTAAAATACTTCTTTTTAATTAAAAAATTAAACATTTCAGTTCCTATTATAAAAGGTTACTTATTTATAATTATTGGACCCTTTACTATTGTTTCTTGTACTCAGTTTTGAAAGAAATACAATTTCATCTGTAGGAAGAAATATGTTTATTATTGAAATATTGTAAACTCATGCTCCAATACACAGTACTCACGATTCCTTATTGATCAAATTGAAAATTTCATCGCCATAATGCCAAAAGTTTGCAAGTCCATTTGATATTTTATGGAGAATCGCATTTCTTTACAAATTTATATGAAAAATTGTACTTATAGCATTTAAAAAGGAAAATTCGAAACTGAATAACTAATAAATATCAATGTGAAGCCACAAAATTCAAATTAAGTCCATTTACCAAAAATATGGACTTACTGACTTGGCAGTATGGCAACGAGATACAATTTTATTTGGGTTCTTCACAAATTGCATGTGTTTTTAGGCAAACTAACATTTGTGGAAGAATCTTGTTCATATCGGTTGAAGTCTCAGATAGTTTCTTAAAATTTTCTTCGATGCTCTTCAAACGATCATTAACAATCTTTATTCTCTAAAATGAAATAAAACTTTGTCAAGAGAAAGGCGTATTATATTTATCTTCTACAGTTTGTAAATAGATCTTAGTTGTATAAAATACACACATAAAAATATAGTCAAAAAACACAAACTACAGAACTACAAGAGGTTTGATAAATTTTTGTTTAAAATACAAACCAGATTATTTATTTTAAAATCTAAACGCAATAAGACATAATTTTTGTCTATTACTTGTCAAGTGTGAGTTATAAAAATTACTACTTTGAGTTAAATTACAATTCATATAAATTTATATTCTCCTACCAAGCACAAAAGCTCGTCTTTTCTATTGGTGAGGTATAGCATTATGTTAATATTGTATAATTTTTGTCATAAGCTTTTGTAAAATTAATTAGTTAAAATATGAAATAAATATATTTTTAAATTATATACTTATATATGTATATAAATTAAAAATTTCTCAGTTGGATAACTATCTTTCGCAGATAAAACCCAAAATTTGTCTAAAGATTTATCTATGAGATTTGGACAAACTCAAGATATTGTAATGCCAGTACATAAACTGAATAAATATACACCTAGCGACAAAAAGTGCACACTGCCGTGCAGAACCTAAGGAAAAAATATTATATAACTGGCTTAACTGTAGCTACAAGGCTCATGTTGGCAAAGTTCGATAAGTCAAGAATGGAATATAAGATATATTTAAGACTTGGAAAATTGTATAGTAGGGAATATTGGGGAATATTATTATTCAAAGTGATTACAGATCATAAGTCCTGTAAATGTCTAATAAAAATCCATATTGCCTTAACAAAGTATGTCTATTATTGTTTTTAAATCTTTCAAAATGTGTTGATACAATCCTCACAAAAGTTATCAAAGCACTTTCAGTTCCGTTCGAATCAATGACGAAGTAAAACATAGTTTAACAGTTTTGGAAAAAGGATGAGTGTAAAAAAGCGGCTTTGAAATAACCAGTAATATTGAAAGGACTTACTTCATTCATTTCTACATAATAATTCATAGTTTTGCGTTCGCTTTCGTCTACTCCAGCCATAGAAAAACTGGTAAACGAACTCATTGTAATTTTAAGCGGCTCTCGATAATTTGTATGAATTATTTTGTAGTAAATTTATCACTTCTTTATACTGGTCCACTGTGACATTAAATTTAAATTGACCAAAACTTGGAAAATTAAATTTTGACGTAGGACTACCCGCTGAAACTTGAAATTTGAAGTTTAAAATTATCCATAGACAAAACGTTGGAATAAGTAGGAATATTCTTATCTAGTTAAATAATCAGTATTTTCACAGTAAAATAAACCTTATTGTTAGTGTATGGTAAACATTATTTTCTATGCACCTGTCATTTATATTGATGTGTACAAATTTCTTACACAAACGTCAAAAATCCTGATTTCTGCCGTCTGCCGCGTACCTGTTTTGTGAATTAAGATTATAGTATTTTGACTTTGTTTCTACTTAAACTAATCAACTCTGTTATTATATACGTTGTAAGTGTTTGTAGAAATATCATAGGTAAGTGATTACATTGCATTGAGTTTGTCCTACGATCTCCTAAAAAATGAAAATAAAAAATCTCGCGTCCTTTTTTATATATTGTATAAGAGATCCGTGATCTCTTCGTTCCTAGATTTTGAATACATATAATCGTTTTATACACGGCATACAGGTTTTTACAAATTCGTATAAAAGAAATCAAATCTAAATTTAAATATCTACTTTTACAAAATTAAATGCTGTGGAACAGCAAGATCTGTATTACTGTTACAGTTTTCATAATAAAAGCCTCCATTCCAATGTTCTGGAATATTATTTGAATATAAGAAAATGGTGATTTACGAAAACATCCATTTCTCTTCTACTATTTTCTTTTTCTATTTTCTTCTGCTTCTTTATTTTGCTCTCCCATCAAATGTGGTTCTAATTATTGTTAGTGTAATTTCTGGTATTCATGATGGAATGTTATCTTTAGAAATAAGAAAAGTGTTTTATAAAGACATTCACGTGAAGCAAATGAATTTTAGAAAAAGAAAAACAGTTAAAAGAATTACTGAAATGAGTTGCATAGACGTCACAGAAGGCTGAGAAAGATTTACAGTAGATATAATACATTTTTTTACCAATAGTAATTAACATTCAACTCTATTAAATGAGTCAGAATATTAATGGGTTAATTTATACAGCGCACCATTCCACCATTCCAATGGCTTCATTTTTATCCAAACAAAAAAAATGTTTTCAGAATCGAAGATTTGGTCAGAGGTTTTATCGAAGTTGGCGTTTTAGTCGGAATTGGATTTGCTAAATACATTTACATTTTGTATGTGAAAGCTCATTACTATAAATACTGGAAAGAAATTGTTCTTATGTTTTTTTATTTTTTTTTTTTTTAATGGTTACTTAAAAAAACTAGCACAAGTAATGTGGAACAATCACACATCGGGTATAGTTGTTTCAGTACATATAGCTATCACTAGAAATTATTATTAGCTTCAAATGTGATTAGGCACTGCATCGGTATGAAGACAAACGTGCAGTTAATTTCATATTAATTTCATGCTAACTAGTAATTATCATAATGCCGTAACTTTATTCATAAATTTTTAAAAATTTATATTCTGACATTCTTATGGCAAATGATCGCTTATCAACGATTTTGTAAAATATGATAACCCACCCAACTTATTATTTCAAAACAGTTAAAATAAACTTATCACACTGACATTTTTAATAGTGGCTTATTTCTTGAAAGCAGACATCTTTGATTTTGTATATTGTTTAATGATGGCATTCCCAACTTATTCAATTTGTAAGAATTTTGTGTTATAAGGATCTGCATTATTGTTAATACTTCACCTTCTTATTGTTTGAATAATTCTATTAGACCAAAGTTGTAAGCGCACTTTCATGATATTATCATAAAACGGCGCTTTATAAATTGGCTTCCGAATGGCATTCTTAATATTAAGAGTCGACCAATTTCTTCCAACCAACCCAGACAAATTCAGTGCGGAAGTTTAGTAACATACTATGGACATGATTACAGCTAAACAGACATAATTGTGAAGTGTAGGAGATTCTATGACAGTGGATGACATAAAAACATCATAGATGCTCCAAATAAATCTCTCCATCACTTAAAAGCTATCTAGTAAATCTTCATACTGGCAATTTATTATTGTTAACTTATGGTCAAAATTAAGTTTAAAAGGGATTACAAATTCTTCCAAACCAACCAGATTAATTCAAGTGTTGTATTAGTTTCATGTAATGAATACTATGTGACATAGTCTATCTAATCAAATAGAATGTGTGCATGTGTAGGGGTGTGGATGGGTACAGATGGATTACAGGGCAAACTTCATACGTACACAAATATATCTCTTTATCACTTAATCAAGCTGTAAAGGTAACTCTCTCATTCATTGGCAATTGTGTGTGAAAACTAATATTGTATTGATATGAAAAGAAAGGGATGACCGGATTGCGCACCTGTATAAGAGTCAGATATGTACAATATTATCTCTAATGAAAATTGGGTAATTACTGTATTTGCCTGAAAAGGGAAATTATGTGCCAGAGTTTGCAAAATAATTTATGATTATTGGCAATGAAAATAAAGTTGTCCATAAAGGTTATTAAATATAATTTTCCTGAAAAACTAAAACGGTATCAAAATATTATATTAATTAAACTTACTAACACTATTACGCATAAAATTATCAGTATAAATGAGCATTTGTTATTATTTTTGAGAAATCCTCGCGGTATAAAAAATTGAATATTGTAGGGGGGGGAGCTTAAATACATACGAGCAAGGCCGTACATAGCATTATTTTAATGCATGAAACGGCTTTCATTTTTTTAAAAGCCAATTGTTTCGAAAAGTTTTTCTTAAAAAATTTAACAATAACGAGGAATGAAATTTTATATTTTAATAATAAATAATTATAAGTAAAATTTGGTGTCTTTTTTTAATATAAAAAGGAGCATTTGAATACTATATACTAAAATATTTAAATTTTGGGGCTGCTTTCAAGTAAGTGGAAATAACTGTGCCAGAAAGCAGGAAACAAGGTTGTGCAAGAGATTGGATTCCGAACCCAGAGATTCTAATCCGGAGTCTCGGAATCTACACCAGACAACAACCCGGCTATTAATTTAATTAATTCTGAAAAGCCAAAACTTCAAAACAGTAAAAAATACTCTCGAAAATTAATTCTTAATCCGTAGGTACATGTTGCCACCAAATAATATCTCTAGCCATACGTCCATTATGGCCTATCTTCGAAATGAAAATGTAGGTATTTAGGTGTTTACATAGAAATTGTGTTGTCTCTCCTGTTGTTTTTGGGATCATAGCGTCCTCCCAAGTGTCGCGCCTGGCGGGCGTCGCCGTCACATGCCAACAGGCCAGTGGGCGCATCACTGAACTCGGGGAACCAGACACCTCAAAAAGAAAAAGCCACCTCAAGGAGACTGTCAAACAAACCATAACAGCGGTTGAGAAAATGTTACTTAAGTTAATACCTTTTCATATTTTAATAATTCGTATGATTTTTTAATAAAATAAAATAGTAGTAAGTTCATCAGTGTACAAAGTGAAATATAAATAATAGTAATAAATTCAAATTCAACATAAAGTATTTCAACCGTTTTATAATATTAGTACGTAATTAACCTATTGTATGTGATATTAAAATATTAGTTTAAATTGATTGATAATGGATTCTAAAAGCAACGTAATCAAATCATCGACTAACGCTCCCAATTTTCGACGTGAATTCGTTAATAGCTTTTAATCAAGTAAATGTGATGCTCGCCGTTAAAAATGTAATTTAGAAAATAAATAGAATTTTATTACAAACCGTCTAAAATGAGCACCGATTCCACCACCGAAACTGCTAATGACAGTGTCGTGTGCTCTTCCGAAGACGCTTCCTACCACGACCCTCTTCCTGTTGCTCACGACGAAGAAACCCTCGGGGCTTGTCCATCATCCGAGGGACAGGCGGAAACTAACTTCGGAGACATCGAAAGAAGAAAAGATTCTGTCGATGGTGAAATTCTTCCCGAAGGCAATAACAAGCCGAGCGCAACAGGCGATGGCAATGGTAAACGTGGTGATGAGTCGAGAAATATAGAACAAGGCGGCACTTCGAGAGATGGTGGCAGATCAAATCATTCCGAGGATATTTGCCGAGGTGGTTGTAGTGAAAGTGCGACGTTAAAGTGGTCACATAATGGAGAATCTGGATTCAAGATCTGGTGGGAGGGTGACCCGCCATGTCCATCAGAAGAACAAGACTTCGTGGCACTGTGTCCATTTGGTAAGTCAATTTCGATTTTTTGTGCAGTCCAATTGGTCGTAGCTTGGTCTGATTTATTTTTGATTTTGAAATATCCGTACTACAACGGCGTATTTATGTTTTTACGTCATGTAACTCATGGCAATCGTTTAAGATTAGGTAATTATTATTTTGTCAGTAAAATTCCGAAAGACGAACATAAAAAAATGCCAAGATTTGAATTTTAAAATTATGCCATCACGATTGTTCTTTGCTCTGAAGAAATGAGAACGATCGAACACGTTTTATACGTATATCAACCAGAAGCATGTTAATATCGTCTTATTTTTATTTTGTTAAACATATTATTATTCATTATAAAAGAAATAAGACTATGCAAACACGCTTTTTGTCGATATACAAAAATGAGAAAAAATCATTGCTACATTACCGGAAAAAAATCAAAGATTACGATTGCATGAAGAAACGGTCGCTAAAGTTGCTGTTCATGGAGTTACAGTTTTTCAGTTTAGGCAGACGACATCTGATCAATATCAAGGTATGCTAAGGCCGAACTTCGAACTCCGATCTTGAGTCTTCCGCACTACCGTGGAACCAAAAGCCGACCGAATTTAATGAATTAAAAATAATTGAGTATCATGAATTTACTTTTTATCGGTTATTTATTATAAATATTATTGCTTTCTTTAAATCTTATTATGATATATTATGTCCGCCTCGTGGGTTAGTGATGTTGCGGGTTTGACTTCCGACGCGGTCAATGTGAAATATTGTGGTTTTTCACATTAGAATACTTCATATTTGACCCCTTGGACTGCCGCTGAAGCCAGAGAATGATCACCTTGCCATCATGTAACAAACGATCAAGATTCACTGTTGGCGAACCGACGAGTGCCCTATGCACCATTGGTTGCGGATAAGGGAAAATAGCAGTATTATTGCTTTTATTTGTGGGAAATTTATTATCTCGGGAAAATCGTATTTTTTAAGTAAGTGTTTAGTAGTCAGTGAAGTAACTGTTGGCAAGCGGCCGCGGCGGTGCCGCATTGCGGAAATTACTCGACTAGGAATATGGAACACAGAGCATAACACATATAACATGGAACAATGGATCGGCAGATAGTGTCTATCAGTTTTGTAACCATATCGCCTACTTGCCAAATACAAGATGAGATTCTCCGACAATGGTTATCGCATCGTTTCGGATGTTTCTCCGTTATTCTTCCGCTTGTTCCGCTTCCTTGTTCCCAGACAGACAATCGAAAATGGCTAAACTTATTGCGTTATTACTCGTACGTCTACCCCTAGGCGGAACGGATAAAATCGTAATAAATTGTGGAAATTATGTAATACTGTATCATCGACGTTTTTTGCTTTGCCCAGGATTCCGACATTTTTATCGAATTATTTTCAAGTAGCGTTTGCACCAATAGTAATTAAATGAAAAACGGATATATTTTTCCTTTTATTTTTCGTCTTTACGTATTTTTCAAAGTTTTAAGTAACGTCGTGAGCTGATAATAATAAATCAGGAACGAAATTTCAAGATGAAAAAAGGGAAAACTTTTGATGTTTTAAAAACCGTCAGTAAAATTTGTGACTAAATAAATATCTGATAATATTCTTATGCTCATTAATATTTAACTGTTTTTTTTTTATACTTCTGTCTTCTAGGCTAAAATATAGTATAGTTTTTGGAATATCTAGATCTTATAGGCGTTTCGGCTGGCTAGGCCATATACTACGTGCGCCTCCCGAGAGCCTTAACCATGCTTGCCTATTTTACAAGGCATCAGGTTCTCGGCGTCCTGGTCGTCCACTGTTGACAATTCGTCGGCAGTTTACGTCAGAGCTGCGGGACGTGGACTTGGACTTGGGAGGATGCACGGGAGCTGGCGGCCGATCGCTTGGCCTGGAGGCAGTTTGTGGATTCCATATGCTCCACATACGGAGCGGATATGGTATGATGATGATGATGATGACATATTGTGTATATTGGAGTGGGTTTGAACATTTAAAAATGAATAGCTATTCAGAAACGAGATTCAATGCTTTGATCTATTTTTAATAATTTATATAGCGCCGTGTTTATGAAAAATCATTTCAAGGGAGCTTCACAACTTAAGTCCAACAGAAATATGATGATAATGTGTGTATATTTACGAAGAAGGCCCTATTGAACGCATGAAACAATATCTCCCAACCAACCTGTACCTATTATTATTTCACAGCAGTGGTATTCTAACAGCTGTCATCTGGTATCTTCAGTTTGCGTCTGTTATATTTGATGTTACTAAATAATGCTATGGTGTACTGTAGAACCTAATGAAGTGTCCACTGCGGTAAGACCTGACCACAAGTTAACCTACATCTGTTTATTATTCCACTGCACACTGCTATTCTTGTTCTGTCATTCTGCGGAGCATCACTAACTCGAAGCTACAGAATGCAGAATCTCTGCCTGGTACAATGTATCTCGAATCAGCGTAATAAATATTATTATCTACATAATATGTAAAATAAGTTAAATTTTCTTTTCTTCCTGTATTCTTCGTTTCGTATGGGGTCGAAAAGTTCTATGGATTTTCAACCCATGCTATAGGGAACACTGTCTGTTTATTCGCTCAAGACTATCAGTCATAACATCCTAGTTGCGTGATATTCACGTGCACGGTAAGCGCACCTATTTTAGTACCCGGCGCGGATCTATGTACCTACATAAAAACACTGGTTTCCTAAAAAAATATTTCTACAGATTTGGTGTCGGAATATCAGAGATAAAGTAGAAAAATTATGGATACCGATTACATTTCCTCAACCACCCGTTTAAATATAATGCATTCAAAGTAATACACGATGCTATTTTAACTAAATAACTCACCATCACGCCATTTCCCCGTAGGGGTAGGCAGAGAGGATAGAACGCCACACCACTCTGTCCTGACATACTTCCTTTGCTTCCTCTACATTCATACATCTTCTCATGCACATACGCCGATTATTCCGACTTTTCACATGTCCACTTTCAAGTAATCGTCGTACTTGGTCATGCCATCTCGGCCTTCCTCGGCTCCTACATCCAGGATCACTTGCATTTAAACTTCTTTTAGCCGTTCTTTCATCACTCATTCGCCCCACATGACCAAACCATCGTAAAAGCCCTTTCTTAATCTCGTCGATAATGCTTTATCTCAGCCTTGCACTCTGCTCTAATTCCGACATTTGCACACCTATCATACACAGTCTGCTATTTTACTGTTAAAATCATCTTAATCAAAAGAAAAATCAATCACAAACATAAAAGTTAAATGGTGTCGAGAACTAGGAATCCTACCCTAACGCAGGTGTTGGCCAGTTTGCACGTGACACCCCGCGACCCCCGCGTGTTCGCTGGTCTTGACTGGGTGAATACAGTATAGGAACAAAGATTTCTCATACACAGGTCATTTCTCCAAAGTAACGAGGAACTTTGGGAGAGTGTAGATCTTCCAATTAGAGCGAGTAATATAAAAGTAGATCAGTTGATTCACTTGACGACTTCCGGATTAATCTGGTAATGACGGAGTTGACCCTTGACCTGTAACCCTGTGACCTGTAACCCTGTGATCAGGAGGCGTGTTCGAATTCTATTACCAAAGGTACCAAGGTGGACCCGCCGAGGGTCAACGGTTCTTCGTAGCGTTCACCCAGCATGAAAGGAAACATTGTGATAGTGTGGTATTGACGATGAGTGTTCAGTCCCCAAATAATTTATTTTTTTCAAGTTTAGATTAAAAAGTCATATTACACATTCGACTGCAAATATGATGTAGATTCACCAGTTTCGGGTTGTACTACGAGTTTTGTTACTCCATGTATTTATAGTGTGTAGACGTCTTGTCAATGGACAGTGGACTGGACAGTCCCGGACACAGCCGCCAGAGGGCACGGTGCGCGGGCGGGTCGGCAGTAATCGAGTTAGGAGTCAGAGTCAAGTGAAAGGTCAAGTGGCAAATGGCTAAATCTCATTCCTCATTCATTCATAGCTATTCATACTCGGCGGTCCCTCCTCCCTCCTCCGTCCTCCGTCCGCAGACACTAGCGCCGCGCACTAGCGCGACGTGGTGGTCCCCTGGTCGTAGTCAGTGCGACGAACTGTCAATTGCTCGGATCAATGGCATTGCGATCAAACACCTGCAGATCGGAGATGGTACAATCTAGGAAGATACTATCTATTTCCAAGCGTTTGTTTTACTTTTGACAGCTCGATTATGTATCGATTAGGGATGTCCTAATGCGTTACCGAATCGATTTCTCATAAAAATCGACTTTATTTATGAAGAAGTTTTAATCAATTGAACACATTTATATTTTACTTTTGCGCAACATTTTGTAGTTTATAAACATACCCAGACGTTTAAAGCAGAGTTTATATTACGAAAGCGCTGTCGTTTTTTTAACAGTCTTTATTCAATAAAAAATATTACAAAAAATACATCATTTCTTTACAAAAGAAACTTTAAATACAGTCCCGATAAAACTCCTTAATTGGAGTTTGTCATCGGGTGCAGGAGCTACAGGAAACCCAAAATATGCAAATATGCATAGTACTATTTTACTCTCGTAATGTAAATTGAGAAATTTTTTGTGTCGCGACAAACAAAGAAAAAAAAAACAAATAGGTTTTAATTTAAATCACATTTTATATTTTTTCATGGAAAAAAACAACTTGAATAATCCTTGTAGCATAAGTAGGCTCAATAAACATCGATATCGATAAATATCGGAGCTAAAAAACATGTCGCTTCACTATCGTAAAGAAAAAAACATGAAGTATTGCATTTTTCGGTCTATGGTTGCCTGTCAATAATTACGGAACTTACAGGCGCCCATGTGTAAACGCTTGGAATTAGATAATACAGAGAATCAAATTCAGTTGTAAAACTTGAGGAGGTATAATGCTTTTTCACTATGGCAACCGTTGTTGAGAGACTCTAATACAAAATGTAGTGTTTGTACATTATTTAAATATTGAATTTTTATATCACAATTGACATCTCGATAAAGACTAGAAGTTTCAAAGGGAATATTTATATCTAGGCGTTTACAGGGTTCATGACCTGTCATTGGCTGGGTAAAGTGGCCACTTGATGCATTACATCATTCATCGTTTCGCCTAGTATTTGATATTTGATTTTTAATAAAGCCCGAAATGGGTAAAATCCAGTTTTGGTCTACAAGTATTTGGACACACTCAAAATGTTGTTTATTAAATTTTTACATTGTAACAATGACCTATTCGCCTTTAGTTTAGTTTTGTTTTGTTTTGGACCCATTTGACATGTTTTTGCAATTGAATTTTTTTTTCAAAAATTTTAATTTCCGTTTATTTATATTTTTATATTAGCATCTTAACTTTGAAGATAGAATGTCTTTTATAAATCATGGCGGATTCTACTATTATAATATACCTACATAGACATTACAGCAGCATAATTTACCGCCCCCAACCTCAAGCACCTACCTACTGTATACTATGCACTACGCTCATGATAACGAGTGTAACAAAAATAATATCAAAATCTGTATTTGAAAAATATGTTAGTGTTCACGTATTTGAAAATATCACTTAATTTTCTATTGAGAGAGTATTCGGTACCTAATAATATTAATCGACATTAGATGTTTAATGAGGTTCAGGTAAAACGATGAGTTGTAGACCCTTTACGGGAAACCAGGAGATCAATCACAGATAACTAACGACGTAGTTAAAAACGTGCTAACCACGTGCTAACGCTAACCATTTGACCGATCACAATGAACATACGTTCATACCACGTTCGCGGTGCCGAGCACCATAGATGATAATAAATATCGCGGCTAAACGTCAAACGTCAAATCAAGAAAGTCAACGCGCGTGTCGGATTGTTTATTATGTCGACTGCTTTTCTCAATATTTGGCTTGCCGAACGCCGGCTAAATGAAATACGGCACTCGAGAAAGATTGAAAGAAGATATGTGCAAAGAGGATATATCTCGGGAAATGGCTCGCGACTTGATGCGCTCGTTTAATAATCCCGATTGATAACTTTTAACGCGTGTTCCATTGTGATCGCGAAAACGTTAAACATCCATGGTAAGAAATCGTTATCACGTCGCTTATTACCGCGTCGATAGTGATCTGTGATCGAGCTACAGACATCGTGGACACTTTGAAGGTAAGATGCCTCCTCAAAGGTATCCACAAATGCCATTGTGTCCTTCGAACAAGAATTTCAGAAAAGTGACATTCAATACTTGAAAAATACTACCGTGTCTAGGTGTCTAGTTACCCACTACGTCATGGACATCTGGCTGTCAGGACAGAAGACAGTGGAAGAAGCTGCTCCAAGACAAGATGTTCAGTTACTATTATGCAAATTCAGTACAGTACGGTTGTTCGCCTCGTGGTGTAGCGGTAGCGCGTTGGGCTGCCATGCACGAGGTCGCAGGTTCGATTCCCGATTAGGGTCAATATGAAATATTAATTGAAATGAAATATTTATAGAGCGTAATAGTAGTAGTTGTACAGTAATCAGTAATTACGACAAAACATTTGAATTTTCGTACAGAAATATAAATTTTAGTTACTCTCAATAAACATGGAGTAACAAAACTCGCAGTACAACTAGAAAACTGGTGAATCTACATCATATTTGAAATTGAATATGTAATCTGAGCTTGAAAAATAATCTTTTTTTTTCACATAAAAGCTTTCATTAGTACTACTCTACTACTAAATTCATATTAAAATGCTGTTTTTGACTTTGTTTTATTTACGGATAGTATCAATCAGACTAAATACATGATATTTGATAACAATTTGCAAATTTTTGTCGAAAAAAAAATCAACTTCTTTCTCAATTTTTTCTAAAACCATTGGTCAAATCAAAAAATTTTACTCTACAAAATCGACTTAAAATATTATGTAGATTCACTGGTTTCCTGATTGTACGTCCAGTTCTGTTACACAATGTATATCAATTAGACATAGGTAGTGAAATATTTTGCCTTAACCATGCTTGCCTATTTTACAAGGCATCAGGTTCTCGGCGTCCCGGTCGTCCACTGTTGACAATTCTTCGACAGTTTGCATCAGAGCTGCGGGACGTGGACCTGACTTGGGAGGATGCGCGGGAGCTGGCGGCCGATCGCTTGGCCTGGACGCAGTTTGTGGATTGCTCCACATAGGGGAGCGGATATGGTATAATGAATGAATGAAGTGAAATATTTACTCGTTACTATAAGTTTAGTTTTACCAAAACCAAAAGTCATTTTTTAGTCGGGGACGTGTGGAAGCAGGATTTGTAAACACGCCAGCCGGTACAATAGCGGGATAGTGTGAGTTAGTAGGCAAAAAGTGATATAAATTATAATATATAATGTCCGATAGTGGCTGTGGGTGGCTGCAGGCGTTTATCTCCGCTCTGTCACAGCCGCTTCCGTTCCACTCTCGTTCCATCCTACTCTCCATTCCTCTTGCGCCATATTCTGTGCTCTGTGCTCTGTGCTCTGTACCCCATCCATCTTCATCCCACCCACGTGACGAGATGACTGTGACGTTTGTCGCTTTTTAGTCTGATTAGAAAATCTGCGTAAATAAAGAAATTTCGAATGTATTATGGAAATAACAACAGCTTTTAATTTTGTTTTCTTTGTAAAATAATCTAAAGACTGCTTTGCTGATTTGACAATTAATAAACGTTAACTATGTAGTACTGCAGTTACAATTTAGCATATTTTTAATACAATGAAATCTAGAAAGCGTGCATAAAACCATGTTAATAGATTAACCCCTTTGTGGCGGTGCCATCAATATTCCAATATCAACATAAGAAAAAACTACTTTTTCTGCACATCAAATAGATCTTCGTTGAGGGTAAAATGCCCTGTTACAGCACCATTCCCTTTTGGGTACTTTTCTCTAAGGAAAAATATTGATATGTGAGATGCAATCTACATTACAATGTGCATTCCAAATCACTTGAAAAAATAATCGTTAAAAATAAGAGTAATTTTATTAATTTATAGACATGACAAATCAAATTGGTGTCCATGGACACCACCTATCGTCTTTGTGATACGATACTTCAAAAACAGTGCTTGTAACTTAAAAAGTTTAGTAAATTTTTTGTGTGAAGGTTTATTATTAATTCAATTCCATCAAAATAACTGCTAGATTCACTTTTTAAGCTCCAAGTTCCTACCGCATCCATATAAGTAATATTTGGTACCAATTTTTTAACGAGCTACATATGGAGTTGTCATTTTTATCTAATTTAACTTTTCCCGAATAAAAGGCATTCTATTGTGTTAAAAAGCACACCTGAGATATCATTGTGTTTGAATCATGATCCGACAGTGTCTGTGTTCCTGTTTCCCTCGTGTCCGTATCTCCCCTTGGACACCTGCCGTCCCGTCCTGTCCGGTCCCACCTCCGCTCTGGACGCGTCCCTGATCTGGACAGGTGTATCCTAGATAGACTATTCTTGGGGTCTGGACAGGTAGATCCTAGTATCCTAGATGGACTAGGTAAATCTTAATTAAAACTATCCCCACCCTCTCCCGAATTTGTTTTCAGAATAATACAGATTAATGGCGCCTAAAACTGTACTCATTTAAATAAAATACCTAATAGATTTTGTACCCTTAAAATTAATTTAATGATCATGATTATAGCAGTATTTGGCGTACCATTATAGTACCTTATGGATTATTGGGTGCTGGTAAAGGATAAAAGAGACGGTGGAGGAATGTACATTTTTCATAATTTGTATTTCCCTTAGGAACTATGTATTATTATTTAAATTTAAATTCGTTTCTGTTTTTTTACCACTGTTTTATTTCTACCCGGGTGGCCTCGCTTGAAACTCCAATGTTTTTTCGCAACATGTGAATTGATATTTAAGTAGGTAAGTACTTAATGAATACAGTGAAGCTAATTTTCAAATATGGAATCTTTTTTTTGCTCGCTTATTTAGCATACCACTTGGGTGGAATCGTTTGAATTTCAAATTCGTTCCAGTTTTGTTTCCTGTGTAGATTTTATCTATGGTTCATAATTTATTGAAGTGTTATTAATTTGTCACAGCAAGCCAATAGACAAGATCAATACATTATAGGTCGCTTACTGATTCTTCGCTTCTTATCACTACGATGAAGAAAGGCACACCTGTATTGTGTGATAGCAGAAACTGATAATTTCTGGAAATTTTGCAAAATTATTTTGATATAATTTGTGTTTGTTATATATTTTTTTATTTTTACCTATTTACCATGTACGAAATTAATTCAATCAAAAAATATTTACTGATAAACCCTGAATAGGATCGAGACAACAGCAGTGAATATTTTTTACGGGCTTGCTGATGGAAGACAGTAGATACTTTAGGTGTGTCGAACTTATAATTTTCAAATCTAAAAAACCTTTTTACAATAAGCAACTGTCTCTTTATTTAGGATATCATTAGATAATTTGGGCATCTATATTCGTATAAATACCGGATATGTGTGTTAAAATGTGTTTTGTGGTAAAAAAAAGTGCCCACGTGCTATGAGAGTTTTTAATATCCTTCACATGGGGTTTATGACGTAAATATAATATATTATCATATGCTTGGAATCCTAGCGGAGGACTTAACGCTATATATTGTACCACACTTTGGTATTTATTTACAGTAACGAGTATGAGTAATGGTGCATGGCAACATTAAAGATTCATTAAATTAGTATATACCTACTTCAAATTTAGTAGGTATATGTAAATCTACAACTCCACCCAATAGTTCATAGTTCATATATGCAATTTTAATATTATTTATATTTTCGCCTACTTTATTTATTTTATTTATTTCACATTTAACATATTACGACGGCCTCCGTGGCGTAATGGCTAAGAGGCTGGACTCACGATACGGAGATTCCGGGTTTGATTCCCGGTGAGAACACAAAAATTAAAAGTGTTTTTTCTCAAGCGTGGGTGTTTGTGACGTTGTCTCCTCTGTAATTGGGCCTCCTGGCCTGTTGAGGTGGTCAAATTAAAAAAAATAATGTTTTTTTTTCTTCATGATATGTAGGTACAGGTACCTCACCGGGCATGTACATTTTTATTTATAAAAAAATTATTGTGAATAAAATATGTATAAATAAGTACATACTATTTACTTTCGTTAATATCTGTTATATTTTCTTTGGAGCTAGCTATTGTCGGTTTTTTGTAAAATTTTCGTAGGCAAATAGGTAGCTAATAATTTTGATTCTAGGTTTTAGGTTTAATTACTTCAATTTTCCAAATTTGTAAGTTAATAGTTTAGGTATCCAACTTACACCCATAAACGTTTCAAAGTCGTAATGGTCTAACTCCAAAATATGTTTTAAAATGTTGTCTTCACGAATTAGTTAGCTTTTACAGAGTTTTGTATTAGCTCTGATGATGGTACGGTGGTACTGAAACTAGTTAGTAATAACTCAATTAAAAAGTGAATAAAAAACAAAGTGATTTTTATTTTATTTTAAAAAGTTTACAATGATTTACAAAGTTAATGGTGATAATATAAATAACGTTAGTTAGCTTTTGTTTTTCATCATGTCAGACCTTCAAGGTCTACTGCTGAACATAGACCTCCCCCTGTCATGCCGCCTCCACGCCTCCAGATCCTACGCCGCACCGTCCCCATCAATCAAAAACATATTTTTTTTAAATTTAGAAATAAGTACATTTGGTAGGTAAAATATAAAAACGAGATAATTTCCCAGTGACACGTCATCACGAATCACACACCCGCCATTTTGCCCACGCCCCTATTACCATATCAGAGCTACTATTTGATTTCGTATCTCAAACATCCTTCCGCTCCGCATTTTACGCACTCAGCTGTTTATGTATACCGCGCAAAGTTTACAGTCACAATACCCGACGCGTTCTACTACAACTGTACAACTGCAACATAATGATATTTTATCTCCGACCGCAAAAAACGCGCAATTACGACTCCCACTACAAACCCGTAGTGTCTACGCGATTTTATGAATGAATTCCCCCTCCACTGGTTACATTCTCCGAGGCCCCCCTCCCTCACTCGCACTAACGTAGTCATTCTCAGTCATTCATAGTCAACGAATTGGTGTGTCAGTGACGTTTCGTTCATCCATGGTTTCGAACGCAGAAACGTCAAATTTGAATTGAAAATCGTGTGTTTTTTGGGCATTTTACCGTGTTGTGATTCAAATAAAATTGAGAACAGTTTTTGAAGTTTACTTGTGGATTAAAACCGTTTAAGTGTCTTTCCCGCTGGACCCAGCGCCTGTCATTGGTTGTTTTGCGTGGTACGCGCTAGGATGTTTAGTCGTGATTCGTGATTGTTCTTTGGTGACAAAATATACATCGTCTATTCGTCGCGCGAAAACGGCTTTCGAAAAGCGGCAATGTCAAGGCCTCAAAATGATTTATTTCGTTTAATATCTTTATGATCCTTTAAAACCGGTTGATCTTGAAGAATAATCAAATTAGGTCACCCGAATTATTGTAATTTAACACCTATGCTTTAATCAGAGACATGTTATAAATTAATATCATTGGCTTTAATGATAATTTTATCACTCTTTTGATATCTTCTAAGAGCACTTAGAGATGTGTTTATTTTGTAAAAACCAACGCAGATATTTAAGATTTTATAAATATATATGTCTCTACGGAGATGAAGTGGATTTTTTCACATTCGAACGTTTACAGGGCTTATGACCTGTCATTGGCTGGAAATCAAATATATACCTACTCCCGTCATGGAAAAAAAACCCTCGGTATCTACTGACATCCGGCGAAGGCGTTTCGGCTGGCTAGGCCATATACCTACGTACTTGGGAGGATGCGCAGGAGCTGGCGGCCGATCGCTTGGCCTGGAGGCAGTTTGTGGATTCCATATGCTCCACATGGGGAGCGGATATGGTATGATGATGTCATGGAAAAAATCCAGATTTGTGTACACTCAAAAGTATTCTCAAAGTATTTGAACACACTCAAAATGCGTAACATAATACTGCAATATTTTTCCTTTTCTGAATGTCTCAATTATTGAAATATGTTTACCGGGAAAATATTATTTTAATTTGAAAATCTATGAAAAAAATGTTCTTTGAATAATTTTCTGCGCATCTTCGCAAAACTGTTAAGTATATTATCATAATGAATTGATTATTATGAAATAATTAACCATACTTCGTAAAATACATACGCTATAGGTTCTACGCATGAATGGATGTATAAGCACTCATTGGCCAATTACACACACCACCGAGTCGGGATAAATATGGTCAGACTGCATTGAAATCTCGCCATGTTTTCCTTGAATTAGCGGAATGCTTCCCAGAATCGTTGTCCACTCGGTTATTCATTACTATGTCCATAAATTGTGTTTATTGAATATTATTACCTAATCTGTTTACCATAACCACTTATTTATTTAATGATTTCATCAACCAGAATGCATTTTGCAACCCTTATATGTATGGAAGCGAAGTATGGAGTTGGAAAAAGAAGGATGAAAGTAGATTGAATGCAGTTGAAATGCGATCTCTCAGGCGAATGTGTGGTAAAACTATGTATGATGTTGAAATTAAAGCCGAATGCAAGGCTGAAATAAGCATTATCCACAAAATTAAGAAAGGTCTTTTACGATGGTTCGGTCTTGTAGAGCTAATGGATGATGAAAGAACGGCTAAAAAATTATACGATGCGACTGTGCCTGGATGTAGAAGTCGAGGAAGGCCGAGAAAGACATGGCATGATCAAGTAAATCAAGTGCTTGAAAGTGGGCATCTAAGAAGTCGGATAATCGAAGATGTATGAATGTGGAGGGAGCAAGAGAAGTATGCCAGGAGAGAGTGGTGTGGCGTTCTATCCCCTCTGCCTACCCATCCGGGGAAATGGCGTGATGGTTAATTAGTGAGTTAGAATGCATTTTTCTACTGATCTGTCACTGCAAACTTGTGTTGTTTTTTCATTGATTTTTTTAAACGCCATAACCAAAACGCAATCAATTGGAAATAGTGATAAAATAATTTACTCGTTAACATTTACACACTTATTTCGAGGGAATTTTTTGTAGGCTTTGCAAGAGTTACTCGTAATTTTTTAACATTCCATAGTCTTAAGCGTACTTGACATGGGTCAGAAAATTGTACAGTCTCTTGTCCAGTTTGCAAACTGTCCCGTGTAATACAAAAAAACTGGATGGACTATTGAATGGTCAGTTGGCGCGACGACGCCGTTTGGCTGACCTAACAGTTAATGTTTTTTTTTAATGTAAAAGTTTAAATAGATATTGATATATCGAATGCTTTGAAACTTAGAAAATAAGTAGAATATTTACATTAACATAGCTATTAACAATATCTGTGTGAAAACATACGATAATAACTTACGATCGCGCTTAAAAAATATACATATTTAGCGTGTCTTTTGGCAGACAGTACAGTTTTTTGAACAAGAAACTGTGCAGTTTTCGTTCCCGTATAAAGTGCGTATTACTGCTTAAAAATATTTTGCAAGCAAAAAGGTTGATAAACAAGAAGTGTATAATTAAAATTTGTAAATGTTTTAACTGTCATTTGACTGTTTAATAAATGCACATCATATTTATAATTATTGTACTTTTATCTAATAGTTGATAACTTGTGAAGAATTCTAAATTTTTTATGTTTCTGACTGTTCATTGAACGTGCTTAGATAAATTGTGTAGTGCGGATGTGGGGGGCGTAAATCAATTAGTTAACTCGTCCCCTAATAAGGGTTGTGCTGACAAAAATATAACTATTGATTGTATTCTACTTCCCCTAAAATCCAACAAACCGGATATTTATCCTGCTTCCGGTTTGTCCATTTGGTTGTTATTTAAAGATACTATGTGTGCAATTCCTACACACTTTCAGATGTGTTACAAACTTTATTATTACCTATATAGAATTATAAGTACCTACCTGCTTATGTAATAACAAAAGTTTTCAAATAATTTCCCCCTTTAAAGTATTTTTATCAATTTAATTATCAGCCCAAAAAGATATAAAAACACTAAACATCCGAGTTTTTATTTATTTTAAAATGCACACAGTATTGGAGTAGCTACGCTTGATAATAAAGTTTTTTTAATATTTTCGTATAAAATGTGTCCAAATATATAAATCTACTATGTTGTATAATGCACAACCACGCGTTTAATTTTCAATAATTTAAATGTCTTTTTCATTTATTTTTTTTACTAATCCGTGTGAAAACTATAAAGTAAACCAAATATTGATGTTTATTTTATTTTATTACGGAACAATAACAGACAAAAGGATACTAAATATAATACAAAAAAAAGATTAAAATATACATAGGTAGACCAATTGCCCTATAAAATTGTTCACATCATGCTTAATCGAATAACCAAAACAGAATGTTTATGAAAATGTGACCTACACACAATGCTTAAGTAAATATAACACACATATAAAAGCAAGGGTGATCACAAATATCTCAAGGACAACCTTTTCTTGAACCCATCTACGGAGCTTCCGAAGATGTCCATACCTTCAGTGCTGTCCCTGTGTATTACATTGTACTTTGTACTCTCTGCACATACGAGAGAGAGGATTGTAATACTCTGTATTGGAGGAAAAGCGCTCAACTCTGAAAATGTCTGGATTACGCAGTCGTAAATGTCTGATTTCAGCTTACAATATAAAGTTACCGTGTTGGATTTCTATGTGATGTGGTCTTAGTGCTTTGGAGTTGTGTACATTTTTGTACATTCCGCTAACCCTTGTTCGAGTTTTCGTGAACACAAGGGTCAGATCCTACACGAGGGCGCGGGCGGGCGGCATCTCATCTGCCGCCTCAATTGGCCACATCCGAAACGCTTAATCCGGCGGGTAATTAGCGGCCAGACCGCTTAGGATTGTTACACGTAATTGAACAGTGGGAACTAAGAGCTGGGCTCATTACACGCCGGAAACCAGACTACAAACTCGAGACTGTTCATTATTTTAGAAGTAATTATTATCATTTTAGTTTTTTGCCCTCGCTATCTCTGGCATTATCAGCGAGCGCTGAAGTTTGCGGATTCACACCTGTAGTTAAGTCTTTGAACTGATGGCTGTAATCACTCTGTGAGGATGCTAAGTATCGGCATAATATAATAACCAAACGCCATATTTTCATTCATTTCATTTAACGGGACGTTGCATTTCACAACTTCTCATTTACATGATTTCCTGGTTTCAGAAATTGAAACTGGTTAGACCAATTAAGATACTTTAACTTTGGTACTAGTTTTAATTTTTAGATAGATTTATGTTCTCCAGTTTTTCATATTTGATTACTGACAAAAAAATATTATAATATTATGTCTTATGGATACCTGTTTTTTTTTAATCAAAAATGTTGTGTTTTTTGTCCAATCTATTGCTTCTGAGTTAATGATTGTCATAAAACTGTTGCAAATCACGAATGGCGTGGGTACGATTTCTACATTTATAACATAAAACACCCTCTGGCATATGCGACGGAAATCTAAATGCTGGTTTATATGCTGGTCCTGTTTTCAGGCCCGCTTCTAAAAGATCCACATATTCCCAACATCAATGATACGACGCCTGAAATCTAAACGTTTCGCGGCCTCTGCGCAAGTAGTTAATTAAATTAAATCTTACGAGTCATAAAGCAGAGAGATTACCTTGATATTAGTGAATGGTATGCCTTGATGAGATTAAGCAACTCGGTATGTACCATGGATCAGCTGTACACTACCTCATATTCCCACCTAGATCGTACTGCACTGTGACAGTGGATAAGTGGACGAGATAATGAACAGGCGCAACACTGTGACCAAGGATATTAAAGTCTTTGGCAGATGTTCTCAAGGACGTTGGGCTGCCACATGATGGCGGACTACTTCTGGAGCCTCGCGCAACTCTGCCCTTGTAAAACTCATTCGCTGTTATCGTATTATAGAATGTAATTGAAGTATTGCGATAGAGGACTAATGCTAATTATGTAATTCTCACCTCTCCCTTAAAGACTTTGAATCATTAATTCTTGTTTTTGAAGTACATATCAATAGTTCCCATGATTATATCTTTATAACAAGTTATCGATTGATAATTGTATACACAAAATTTTTCACATCATCTATTACTCTGCGTACCGGAGTCAAACCTGATATTTCTTGTACATTTCTCGCTGCTTCATCTGTCTCAGCGATAGTTAATACATCGGACGGCACCAAAATCTCTTGTTGGCCAATATTTTGTATCGATTCGTCACACCGTTATGATTAACAATGCGTAAGGGAGAAACTTATCTTTTATTGTCGATCTTGATGCTATAGTGTGGTGCTTGCGATATTTAATTAATCGATCGGCCTATAAATCGACTTGTATGCCATATATTACGTTACATCGATCCACATTTCGAACATGCCGAGTAAACTTTGTACTCTCATAGTGAATGGTTAGGCGCTGTAGTGCACTCCACTTCTGGATTATGCAACTGTTATTGTTACCGTCCCATTACGCTACACTCCTTACGAATGCGTGTCAGTCTTGAATTGATATTTAGTTTGTCGTAGTCCGATGACTCCGGACTTTCTAAGGCGCAACTTACTCGTAACGTCCCAAGTGAATGTACTATGGTGTGATATGAAATTGATATTTTATGCATGTAGTAGTGCCCATATCGTTGATTAATGTCTGCATTCGAGTCATTTTAAAGAAGTGAAATTAATCTAGATATGTTGTAATTCCTGCATCGTTTTATTCCAATTTTCTGAATAGTTGACTATCTACGATTCATTTGTGCATTTTACACGTATAGTAATTTATCCCCTCGTCCTTTTATTGTATTTACTAATAAGTAAGCATAATTAATTGTGTTTGTTTCCCTACTGTATATCGCATGATATTAATATTTACCACGCTTTTACCGCTGAACTGCTTTTCAACTTCAATCAGTTCTTAGGACTATGCAACATGCATCCATAAGACTTAAAATAAGAAATTCAAACTTACATTTATTCATTTGTCTCTCAGTATGAAGGCTCCCCAGTTGATGATCAAAAACCATTTTGTAATTCGTTTTGTAGGTCATATAAACATTAAGGTAGTTTTTTTTTCTTATTGCATTTCATGAAGTAAGGTTATAGATAATAGCCCAATACTGTTCCAGAGGGACTTAATTTTGACGATGATCTACCGGACCAAAAATATAAAACCAGTTTTCAAAGAAACAGTAGACTTACAAAATCTATTAATTCTCTCCGTTGCTGATGATGAAGCAATCGAGTTATCTTCCATTAAGAGTATAGTCAGTAATAATCCAACGTGACCGTACACCAACGACTTCCGTCCATTATGTTTTCCTATGGTCACGGAGGTCAGGTGGTTTACTGTATGCTGTACATCATATTAAGTTTTCATCGATTAGTCGATTCTCACCGACTGTTTTTTATTGTACCTACAGTGACGAGTATTTCGAAATCAGGGCCTTGTGTTTGGTATTTTATTTTAAGGAAAAACAACTCAATTATGTAAAGATTAATGAATGCTTTGATGGTATTTTATCATGTTTTGTTGTACCTATTTATTTGCAAAACATGTTGATTTTAAATAAGCTGAGTTAGAGGACTTCAGAGGTCACCATAAATCTTATAGGTACTGCTTGTATGAAAAAGACCAACAAATAATAATTGGTAATAATCATGCCCCCCCTATCCTCAAAATCGGAAAAAAAATTACAACCATCGTTCATCGTGCATTTAAATTAGGAAGGTCCTACACCCTACATCAATTGTTATTATTTAAAATAAAAGTTTTATTAATTTTGTAGAATTTTTATTCGGTAAACTTTTTAAGGTTGAAAACTTGCTTATTGCTTCGCATGTTTAGTTTACATTTAGCGTTGTTTACTTACATTAATGACGTGTAATCTTTATATCAACGTTTGTCTTCTAATCAACTTTCACTTAAGCTATGTCCCTACGCTTCATAGGTTCTCGGTACCCAGTACCTACATAGGTCGAATGTTATATGTGTAACTGCATACCTACTTACTACAAACTTCCTTGTATTGTGATTACGCCTAAAGATAGAATAGCATGAATGAAATAAACACGAAATCGTACCGTGTAACATGCTTACTTATCGCTTATCAGTATACAAAGGAAGTTTAAACAATTATTTCATTTGGAAATTCTAATTTTCCCGATTTCCATATTCGTGTATAATCGCTCTCATTGACCGCTGTCCGTCCAGCGTTTTCTATTCAAGAAATTCAACAACACAATGCCATGTTTCGGTGGACTCGGCGACTTCCTTCATTACATATTCCCTCTTTAACCTGTTTGTCGAATTCAGCCAAGCAAGGAAGACCGGAGGTTTATAGTATATGCATAAATAATGACTACCAAGAGGGAGTCGAAGACCCGTCTTTAAGAATTCATTTTAATTCGAGCGAAAATGTACAATTAAATTTTTTTAATGAATAATCGATCTGTAAAAGTATAAGGTAGAATTAAAGGCACGCTGGAAATAAATTGGCAGCGCAGTGCCATATAACTTTCCTTGCATTTATGCTCAACAAAGTCGAAGAAACTAACGTCATTTTTAATATTTTCACTCTGACGCTTTTTCGGCCGCCCTTTAATGTTCTTGTTAACGACTTCCGAGTATCGCGAGAATCGACCATATCCCTTTCTCTCAGGAGCTGCTTGTGATTAATGGATTGGGCATGGCAAGTCAGATATCTAGTTCGTTTATCAATTTCCCCGAAGAGTCGCTCTAGTATAGAGTTCACTTACAAAAAAAAGTAACACCATAAAAACTGAATGATCTTGTAGATATTATGAATAATAGTGGGAAGCTTACATGGCGCCATGGCGCTTTCATGCTCGTGTATACTCTTGTATCAATCAAACGAAAAATTGTAAAAATTGATAAAAAAACACATCATTTCTTGGAGAAATTACTATAATAATAATAATACATAGTTTAGAGTTTAGGACATCAATTCGTGGGTACCTACTAACCAGTGTTTTTGAGATGCATAAAAATATTGTCACTTACTTATTTTATCAAAGAACTGAGAATCCTGTTAAATCGTGTAATTAGGATTTTCAAACATGAAACTTTGATTCTGATACGCTTGTCTTTTGAAGCCAAACATGTAAAATTGAACGTAATGCGATGACAGACCTTATTTTCTAATAATTTATCACAAAATTACTATTAACACCAAAATTATTTTAATGTGTTCGTTATCTGCTATAACTGAGTTTCTAGTTTGTCACATGTGGCAGGCAATACAACATAGATTTTTGGTATGAGGTTACGCATAAGTATTAATTTCCAGGATTTGTGGTGACTGTCTTCGTTAGTCTGCATGGAGTACGGTTTAACGTGTTTCTGGCGCCTTCCACCGCGGAACTTCCGATGTTCTAGTGGCCACCAGTGATAAGGAATGCCGTGTAATCTATTCTGCCATTATCTCAATAAACTGGGATACGTGAATCAGCTTCCTGTAATTCTGAACATAAATTTAGCAACACGCTCTATTTTTTTCAAATACTTTTTGTAACACTTTATTAATTGAAAATTCAACTAATCATTGCAAATATTTTAACACTGATATTATACAATTTTGATAAAATCAGGATTGCAGAGAATCAATATTATCTTTCAACCAATTGGTTACAGAGTAATTTATTTGGATAGTAAATCTAAAATAAAATACGTGCGTTTGTCTTAAAAATTACCGTGAGAATCTGCAGACCTTGCAGATATTACAAAAAACGCTTTGCTTAGTTGCGCAGTGAATTGAGAAAAAAAATTTTGTAGCTCGTCAAAACAGGATGTTGGATTCAGCAAGAGTTGAAAACCTTCTAAGAAAAACTGTTGGTTCGCCTAAATTGTTCGTAACAATTAACAATCAGGCGGATTTCTTTCAATCAAAATGTGTAAATAATTATAGGGTCGAGAGGAGGATACAGCTTTAATTAAAATATACCCATTTTGATGGACCAGCTAGCGAATAATTTTGATAGACGATGTGCCATTATTTACCACTATTTCGAACGCTAGAAATAATCATCTGGAACTGTCTGGAACACGTGTAATATTAATATTTATACAATAATCATTAGGCCAATTTAGCGAGTTCCTCAATTACTAGCAAGTGTGTGTAAGCTGATATAATACACCTGTTGTGTAGTGTCCGCCGTTACAAACTGTTTTCGTATACATATTATTAAATTAAAAAAAAAAAACATTCTCGCTTTTTCTCTATAATAAATAGTCTCACCTCAAGAAAACGAGATTTTTTATAAATATAACTAACTAACTAACTAACCATCACTGTGATGTATTGGTATGGGGGCTTTTAGTAATACACGGCGTGTGACAATATTTACGGGGTTTATTAGATACAGGTTTAACTGTCTACGCTGCTCAGAGCTCTAACTGGAATGACGGGCACACAGTAGACATACTACATACACACACACGTTCGTACATCTTCTGTCACCTCACACACACAGTCTCTTTCACACACATATCTACATGCACCATCACGCCATTTCCCCGAAGGGGTAGGCAGGGAGGATAGAACGCCACCACCACTCTTTCCGGCATACTTCTCTTGCTTCCTCCACATTCATACATCGCTCATGCACGCACGTCGATTATTCCGACTTCTTACATGCCCACTTACAAGCACTTGTTTACTTGATCATGGCCTTCCTCGACTTCTACATCCAGGCAAAGTCACATCATATATTTTTTAGCCGTTCTTTCATCACCCATTATATTAAAATCGAAAACTTATTTTTTTAAACTAATTTATTTTTACCTGAAAACCGATGATAATGGAGTAAATTATGGACCAACAGATAACCTCGTATCATATTTTTAGCTAATTATTTATAGTTATCACTATAGCGTTCATATTTTAATTTCTGTATCAACTTGAGAGATTCTGCGGAGAAGCATTTTTAAGATTTAATAAAATCCACCGCTTGTTTAAAATTATTTCACGGCGCCAACATTCACCAGACGTCGATATTCACGTCATCCATCAGCTTGTTCCGAGACCCTCTTGGCCTTTATATTGTTTATTGGCTCGGCAGAATTGAGTTATTCTAATCTCGTGTTTTGTTTTTGTGTTGAAAACGGAAAGATAAATATGTAAATGGGTCGATTTTCATATTCCCGAAATATGTCGTCGTTTTATCAGACCTTCTGTAGTATTTATGGCACCTGGTCTTCGATGAACCCTGTTTTTCTATCGAAAATCATTTAAATTGACGAAGGACAGCCAGAACTTATTATTCATTCTTCGAATTGCAAAGTTGTGTTCGCTATAATTTTCTAAACAGCTCCATTATTGTTTACATAAGTCACGTACCTACTCGTATTATAATATTATGTTTCACAAAATCATAGAATACTTTAGATCGGTATTACTGTATTTCGTATCGAAAGTGAGTTATTGTGATAAATTCCCCATACTATAAATATTATCATAATACTTAATACTTGTTGGTTAAAGTAGTTCTTGAAAGATTCACTAAAGGTTCACTGAAGACATTTATGTAATCAAGAAAGTTCAAGAATTTATGTAATCATACATTACAACAAAACCATAAGATATCTAATTTAACGTCTGCAAAAGAAAGCCACTCAATAAAAGTAATCTATGACAATAAGATGGACCCGACTCACTAGAAAAACTGTGTCGAGTAAGGGCATTTTTAATGATAGTAATAAAAAACTTAAAAATAATGCATGCTGTCAATGAAATTAATTTGGTACTTACTAACATGGTTTTGTTATTTCGTTAAGAAAATTTCCCGTGCTTCGGAAAAGTTATATTTTCTTATTTCAATGTTCTTCTATGGATATTGAAATTATTGGTGGAGTTTTATAACGATTTTTATAACGATTTTAAGCGAATAGGATGAGGAGAGAACATCTAAAAAAATTATATGATGCGACTGTGCCTGGATGTAGAAGTCGAGGAAGGCCGAGAAAGACATGGCAATGATCAAGTAATACAAGTGCCTTGAAAGTGGGCATGTAAGAAGTCGGAATAATCGACGTGCGTGCATGAGGAGATGTTATGAATGTGGAGGAGATGCAAGAGAAGTGTGCCAGGACAGAGAGTGGTGTGGCGTCTCTATCCTCTCTGCTACCCCTTCGGGAAAATGGCGTGATGGTTAGTTAGTTAGTTAGTTATAACGATTTTATTGCAAACGTTTTGAGAATAAAACGAAATAAATATAATTCCCAAAAAATAAAAATAAAACCGCGTTATTTCTCGCATCTCCGGGTATCGTCATTAATTTATTATCGACCGCCTTTTGTTCACTTCCTTGTGTTTTAAATGGCTGTTTAACCACTCGAAGAATGGCTCACAAACATTATATATTTTTAAATTAATTTTTGGTCAATTTAATGCAATAATACAGTTTATACCTTAACAAAGTTTTCAAATTTCTCAAATTGTCACACATTTTCACAGTCGTTAAACAATTACTCCACTTTGCATAGTCATCAGAAAATATTGAGGGTTTTTTATTATTTATTTATTTAAACGGAATAAAAATTCACTTTAAATCGCATAATAGGGATAACAAATAAAATAAGTGACCGAAACATTTAAGTTGGTGAAGCTAGACAGCTAGAATAAAATGTGGACACACTCAAGACAGGATCGGGTCTACTTCAGTGAATGTTTAATCTTGATAGACTCTACACCGAAGTCCAGATCCCGTCTTGAGTTTACCTATACGACACACCAATCGAGACAGTTGGGTCATGAAAACCCTAGTTAGTATTTGTGGTGACTAAGGAACAGTACGTCATTATTTTTCAACCTACGGACTGGAATACAAAAAGGCACTTAAGTCAGTGAAGAATGGTGGCCCATCTATCATGCATTTTAGCAAATTTAGCATTTAGCTATGTTGTTATTATTTACATTTTACTTCTCGGCAATGTCAGTCTATCATAGCATCAAATAAATAAAACGCTTTGTTTTCCGAATATCGTAACGACCCAAAAAATTAGAGGAAAGATAAAGAAGAAAAAAATTGGCCCAAGTGATTTTATTTTTTATTTGACTGACTAGTAATTGTTATAATCTCTCTAATCTAGTAAACAAAAGTAAAAGAATGAAAAAAAAATTTTTTCAGCCAAAAAGTCGCAGAAATGTTTCTAGATCGTATGATGTTTATTTGAGAAGCGATCGTATCCTCCTGTCAAAGTGCAGAGGTTAGATATTATAATAATCTCCAAGGTCGTTTGGTTTCTATCAGACATTCGGTCGTCCGTTGTCAGGTGAGATTTTACGTCACGCTTCAGAACTCTGCATCATCTAATTTCTTTCAATAATCATCATAATAAAACATATTAATCAACCTGTCTCTCCTGTTGTCTAAATGTCCTGTCCGTATAACTGGTGTTCTTTGATATACACTAGAATACCCTTCGTCCATCTATTATCAGGACGTTATCAGGGAGTTAAACTTAATATTTTAAAGGGATTTCGTTAATATCTTCCATTTTCTATGGGGTTTTACTGTTTATATTTTGTATTACTTACAAAGCGGATGATAAAAACTTAGTATTAACTTACTAAAACTTTATGATAAAGACTCTATCCATTCAAACTTCTTAAAAGCATATAAATATTTTCCATTTCCTCTTTTTGCCATCTGATCCATCGTCTTCTTTTTTATAATATCAGATATCCGTGCCGTACGGCCATCCAAATCCAAATTTGGCTATCCAAAGTTTGCTATATTTATAACTTGAGAAGTCGCTGTATAATATTTGATGTAATAATTTTCATCTGACTGACGACCGATGTTCATAAATACATCACTCCCGTATTCTCACTTTGGTCTCATTAAGCCAATTATAATTTGATTGTATTGTTTGAGCCATAGTTAGATGAAGGCCGTGCCTTGTTGCCGTTTCATTCATGAGCCTAATATTTGTTTTGTCAATGAACTCTCACGTGATCGGTCCATTATTGACAATAATTATTTACATCACTGCTACTGAAGCGAGTATTATCGTCCGCGCCAGCTGTTTCTAATCCCGTTCAACCGAAAATCCGTCGCTACTGAATGAAGCTGATGGATAAATTGTTGCTATAATTTATTAACAAACAAAAACAACTGTAATCTGTAATTTTGCCACGACTAGGAACACTTATTTTTGACGTGATAACGTCTAATAAATCGATGAACGCCGGCTGCACACACGAAAAAGCATGACTCATTGTCACGTTCCGCCTGAGCCGAGTGTGCAAGCGAGAGCGCGGGAACAAGCGATAGAGAGGCACGATCGGGCCTAAGCGTTTGGTTTTGTGACGCATCTATCTCTCTTCCACTCCATCAGCCGATGCGTTCCTAGTAGAAGGGAGACAGCAGCAGCCACACAAGCTACAGGAAAGTGAATGTGGCAAAAAATGTAAAATTTATGGAAAAAATTGTAATTTTCAATTAACTCCTGCTTTGTATTATACAAAATAATGATATTCGGTAATAATAATCAATTCAATTCATAAAAGTATGCATATTTTTCATCAATGTTTTCTTATGACGTTTATCACGTAAAATTATCGTCCGTAAACCGACTTTACAGACAACCAAAAGTTTTTTTAACTTCATTGTGTTACATACCATTTAGTCCACTTTGCCAACTTTGCTTACCGATAACTATATTTATTTATTTCTTGTACTTTTAAAACCATCAACTCAACTCACAACACGGAGGTTCCGGGTTCGATTCCCGGTGAGATCAAAAAAAGAGAATCAAAATTGATTTTTCATGCCACTACTTTGGGCTTTACTCTATTGATATTCCTAGTTCTTCTTTGCAAACATTGTTAGTTGTTACCGTCGCTTGTTTGTTTTCCCGCCTGTGATGACGCATTCGCCCAGGAGTACGGAGTGCGGAGAGAAGGCATCACCAGCCAGCATCCGGCTGCCGCTGGAGGCGAGCCAACTTTCTGCCGCACTGTTTACACTTCCTCACCTGATGGACCAACAACTAGCAGTCGTGTACCACGTAAAACCGCAATGTCTACTCCTTGGAGGAATCACTATAATAAAGAGTGTACTCACAGACAACCGAATCTTATGACCACGAGTATTGAAGAGCTACTAGATACAGATTATTGTACACAACCCCTTAGAATGTGTCATCATCTGATACACTTTACAATGTCAAAAAATTACAATACATAACTATGTCAGTTGCAGCAACACATTTATTTATTTATTTTATTTATTTGACTTGTACATAGTGTTTTTTAAAATATATATACACCGTTTCCCCACGATGAGACCGCGAAACTCCAGAGGGTGAATTATTCATGATATTCTGAGCAAAAAAATCTTAATAAAGTTTTTCATAAAACTCAATTCTAATTTCTTAAAAAAGAAATGAATTTAAAATATGAATAACAATTCACGCGTGTAATACCGTCCATTTTTGAACTGGCTAACACCACGTTGACCTGCACCAATTTCCAGATATGAAATTCGAATTTTGAATGTCCGCACAAGGCAAAACGTTCGGTGACCAGAGAGGAACCCCCACTCCTCCCCGCCCAGCGCCACCCCCGCCACCGCTAGCATTTCAAACAGAAGCCAGTATTACATAGTCGCTTTTTATTAATACTTTTTTTTAAATTATTTATTAAAAATGCCCGGGATCAAAAAACTTTGTAAGGATTTTTTTCTCAGAATACCATGAACAATCACCCTCCGGAGTTTCGCGGTCTCATCGTGGGACACGGTGTATAATAATAATAATGTTCCCTCACTGGGATAACCCGTGCCGAGGGAAACATTTTACATTGTTTTTATAACGGGTATATTCTACATACAATCTTAATTTAATTTAATTTAATTCACATTACACACATTACACACGAGTATCTAGGATTGAGGAATTTGTAAGGAACACAGAGGTGAGGCGACGGGCACAGCAACCCTTGGTATCTACTGTCATCCGGCGAAGGCGTTTCGGCTGGCTAGGCCATATACTACGTATGCCTCCATGCCTGCCTATTTTACAAGGCATCGGGTTCTCGGCGTCCTGGTCGTCCACTGTCGACAATTCGTCGGCAGTTTGCGTCAGAGCTGCGGGACGTGGACTTGACTTGGAAGGATGCGCGGGAGCTGGTGGCCGATCTGGTTGGGTTGGAGGCAGTTTGTGGATTCCATATGCTCCACATAGGGAGCGCATATGGTATGATGATGATGATGATCTAGGACTGATCTTTGGAGATCTGTGTGCTTTTCAGAGTTAAAATATGGTGAAATTTTTGAGAAATCAGACTCAACGAACAGACTCAACCAACAGTTAATTCAACGAACGGCTGCCAAAAAGATGCAGGTAGATAGTTGAACGATAACGATAGTAGAACGGCGGCCTCCGTAGCGTAATGGCTAAGACGCTGGACTCACAATGCGGAGGTTCCGGGTTCGATTCCCGGTGAAAACTAAAAAAAACAAAAAGTCATTTTTCTCATGCCTGGGTGTTTGTGATGTTGTTCCCCTCTGTAATTGGGCCTCCTAGCCTGTTGAGGTGGTTAAAAAAATAAAAATAAATAAATAACTTATTCTTGGTAGTTGGTAAAAAGTTAACCCAATTGATATTCTACGTTTTACGTTCTATTTTAACCTAATCGCTTGAATCAATAACTCTTTCCAACTGAAATTATTTAATTCTATAGCTTGTGAATCCCCCTATATTCGATTGCCTGTGAAATGTGTTTCATAATTCATAACACTTGTACTGAAATATGTTTCGCCGTCCATTCATAAAATATGATCAATGGTCTGGTAATAAAGCGAATCACCGCCTCATTGTTTCCAAAATGTCGGCCAGTCATTTGTTCTGCGTCCGGTCGTTACGTGGATACACTAACGGAAGTTCTTTTAATGCAAGTCTCTTTACTTTTACATTTGCGATCCGCAAAAAGTGTTCTACTTGAACTCATCAGTCGTATTTTACATATTTCGCTATAAAAATCAGTGTCACGCTGGAAATTGTGATTCACGATTTGAGGTATATTGTAAATATTTGATATTCATTTCAGTAGACAACATACATAATTATGAATCGTTAGTAGGAAATTAAAGTACGTAATGGGTTAAAAGTTCACATTTTCACAAGATGTAATAATTTTTTAGGAAAAAACCTTGCATACTCAAAATATTCTGAACCCATTCCATTGATCGTGTTGGCTCATCTATCAGTAGCTCAATCACAGATGACTATCGACGTGCTAATAAGCGACGTGATAACGATTTCTCATCATGCTTAACGTTTTCGCGATCACAATGGAACATCCGTCACATTATTAATTACCGCTTTAAATATGGAAAATACGCCAAAACTGTAAGTAAAGTAAAATAATTTAGTCTTATAGAGTTTTAATTGTTTGTGCACAATTTATCATGCCATTTATTTGCTTTAAATCAATTTGAGAAAAGAATAAAACGAAAACATTTGTCAAAGTATGCCTTTCATCTATGGTGCTTGGCAACGCGACCGTGATATGAACGTATGTTCATTGTGATCGGTCAAATGCTTAGCACCTTTTTAAGCACGTCGACAATCATCTGTGATTGAGCTACAGATGTAGATTGCGTACTCGTAATATATCATGAAATCATTAGTCAAAGAGTTGATTTTCCTCTTGTTTTCTTTGAGGATACCGATATCAATCTGCGAGTCGTGGCTCTTGAGCCGACAGCCGTGTGGTGAGTTGATGATTCTAGGTGTCAGAGGACGACCTCTGCCGTCACCAGGCGAGATCTGACGGTGACACCTATGTCCTATGTCCCCTAATACGACGACACACCAAACACTCATGGCGGTGTCTTCCTTCCATTTCGGCAGCCACTCTGTCAACACACTCTTGCTTCCGTCCTTTTGTTGAATTAGCCAGTGTTGTTTACACATTTCGTATAATATGTTCTCTCCGTCAACAGTGAAGAAATCTTCTGTACTGCTCCGTTCAAACGGCTTATTTCTTGTTTAAACACTGAAATTTTTATGTTGGATCGGAATCGGAAAACGGGCTATTATCGTTCATTTCCCTCTTCATGCATTGTATAATTTACAATTCTGGCTATTTTGCATTCATATGTTTTGATCGGAATCGGAAACGTTCTATTATCGTTCATTTAGCAACTTTTTTATTTGTTAATTAATAATATTTTTACTATATTTTACAGTAACCTACCTATTTTTAAATAAATTACTTTTTTTGGATCAATTTTAATCTTAAACGGTTCTACTATGCAATTTTCGCAACGTTTACCCATTAATTATGTAAATATTCCAGCATGCAATGTATTATTGTATAGTAACATTTTATACTCTAATTGCTAAATAATAAGAAATTTCCTGAGAGCAAAACATACGATAATACGCCTTGTTACAAATATTTTTTTAGCGTTCATCTTTTGACAGAATTTTACAGCACAGTTTTCTGGTCAATTTTGAACACAAGAAATTGTCTCATATAAAGTGGGCATTACTTTTATAGGTACAATATTGGAACTTAAAACGCTATACCTCACCAAATATTAATCTTACAGCTACTCTGCAACTTGTCACCGAATTAAAAATACCCAGTTTATCATTTCTGGTCCAGTGTTGGATTAATATTTTTTGCATCGTGTGTGACCTATGTCCATCTGGCAAATTAAGGTGTAGGAATTTTTTGGTAATTTTAGTTCGTGATTGAATAATGATCTCTTGTTACTTGGTATAACTATAGCCCACGCCAGTACTTGTCCTGTAGCTTGTCCATGGTATCATTGTGTTTGTCATTGTCAATAATTGCCTATTTTTCTTGGAATGATCCATCTCATCTTTGTTTTACTCTTCCAATATTGATTTACGCCTTATTTTGTCGAGTAGAATATTGCCTCTACCACTATAGTGTTTTTAAAGTATGTACATTTTTATGATCGTCAAATACGAGCTGAATGATAGATATTTATAATATTCATAATGTGTGATCTATAAATATCATTTAAGTAGAGGTTACAAGATGTTAAAATTAATTTTATTTGTATCTAATGTAAATCTTGTTAGGGAATTGCATTCTAGGCGATATGCATTTTTCGTAAAAAAATACATTATTTGAAGGCAAACTTAAACTACGAACACTCCAACTTGCGAATGTAGGTACGTAATTTTGTGGCGTCATTTGTAAATTGTATAATATTTATTTATTGTGTTTAAATATATATTTTGGATTAGGGAAACCTTTCATTACTAATGGAGTTGGTAGTATTTAAATTCATCTCAATCTTCGTCACAAAGGATAAACCATGAAACCAATCATACAATTCAATATCTTGTGCTTTAATCTGTCCTAAATCTTTTAAACCCAAATCACACAGATCAACTCAAAACCCAAATGGAATCCCCGACTATCTAAATAATGGTGGACGAGCTTCTTGGCAATACCGGTCGTGGTTGACTATTTCTACCCTAAAGCACCGTCCACCTAAAAAACCTGTTGACACGTCCGATTTAGAAGCGTTTCCGTCACCTCTGTTTTCGTGCCTCTGCCTACCGTCCCAGGATTAGGTTTTCTTTTATTTGGGTTTCTTTGTTGATTCTTTTTTATATTAGTCCAACTCTAAGTCCTTCTGAAGGTCATAAAATAATCCTCGCACCTTGTGCAACTGTTTCAGGAGCTCGGATTACTAAAGGTTTGGTAGCGGATACTTGTACAATGTCGACTCTTTTTAAATCTTTTCTCCTGTTTGTAAAACGACTAATTTATTACCGTAACCGTCTTCATTGGCCAAACAATTAAAACCTTAATTTTTACTGCATTAGCTCTTGATTTGAAAACACGCAAGATCCCTAATAAACAGTTTTGGCTGTTGGTAGATTATTAGATGGGGGGAACGTTTATTAATCGGCGATCCATAATCATCGATCCAAATACCCTCCAAACGTGTGTTCCGAACATACTTCCGATTAGCTCACAAAACGTGACCGGAAATCGTCATAACGTGTCGGCGTACAGAACCAATCTATGCAATGCGTAAAATGCACACCATTATACCATTTTCAAATTCAAATTTCAAACGTCCGTGACACATACAATGGACGAATGGTGTCAACTCTTCGGATTATATGGCCATTTCCGATCGGTAATGTTGTGTATTTTTTTTTCATTTCGGCCTTATGTAAGATCTGTAAGGATCTCCATAAACATGGTTCTCTTACGAATCTGCTCACTATGGTATTAGTACCTACTAATCTTTATTCTGTTTCGTATTAACAGATACTTTGTCGTACTATTTGTGATCAATATTATTTCTGAAACCTTTTCGGGCTTTTGATAAACAGCCAAAGAACTGGTTTTCCGTTCTTTGATTCTTTTAATTAAAAAGTATTATTTAGATAAACTATGTAGGATTTATTATTTTGATAAAACAATTTAAATACTTTGGATTATTTGAATAAAATACTTGGATGAGTAGTGTGTGAAATTTCATGGATATAAATAAGTTTGAATCCGTTAGCCCGAAATAAAAACGTATTCACAATTCATGGGAAAAATAAATACAAACACTGTTAGAAAAATGCCATAAAGTTAAGCGGCGAAACTTCAGCCGGAAGCTGAATCAACTGTATTCCTTAGAAATGGTGATCGTGGGTCGTGGAGTATAATAACTCGCATTATTGTACTGAAACTGAAAGGGCAGTTAGCAGTTAGAAGGGGCCGCTATTTACTTTATAAATTCATCAAGTAAAACAGGAACTTCCTGCTTAATATATTAATATTGCTTTAATCTTTATTTCCTGCTTAGCCACTTTCGACATATTTTTGCTTCGTTTTTTCTTAAAAATGAGTTGCTTCTTTACAGCTACTTGGCGCTTAATTTTTCCATTAAAATTTATAAAGTCTCCAACAATAGTATTAGGTTTATAAATACCCATACTGAGTATTGTGAAATCTGAAATATAGTTTGAACAGTACATCTTAATTATTGTATGGTTTAAAAATAATGCATTTATCTGATTAACGCAGTATTTGATTTTTCACTATTTTTACTTTTTTATAAATAAAAAGAAACATTTGAGTTTTTAACTAACTAACTAACCATCACTCCATTTCCCCAAAGGGGTAGGCAGAGAGGATAGAACGCCACACCACTCTGTCCTGGCATACTTCTCTTTCTTCCTCCACACATTCATACATCTTCTCATGCACGCACGTCGATTATTCCGGCTTCTTACATGCCCACTTTCAAGCCCTTGTTTTACTTGATCATGCCATGTCTTTCTCGGCCTTCCTCGACTTCTGCACCCAACGTCAAAGACCTTTCTTAATTTTGTCGATAATGCTTATCTCAGCCTTGCATTCTAATTTTATGATCTCAAATATATAAATTTCGGGGCTGCTTTCAAATACTCGGAAATAACTGTGCCAGAAAACAGGAAACAAGTTGTGCTGGAGTGGGATTCGAACCTAGAGATTCCAAATTCGGAGTCCCCGAATCGTGTTGTTTGTCTTTAACCTATACGACTAATTGTAATTATATGTAAGTATAGTATGTATGTAATTATAGGTAGGTATTATTATTAATAATAATAATAATAATAATCATCCTTTCATCATCTTTGATACAGTACATAATAAAATAAAATAAAATATAATATAAAATAAAAAAAATTAAACAAATTAAAATAAAATAAAATAAAAAGATAATAATGTGATCAAGGTGGAAAAACATCGAATCCGGATTGAAATTTTCACAAGCCCTGTCTTGTGACGACCGCCGTGGGACAGCCAACATTAAATCAAACTCAATAGAATCCGGTGTCACCTGACCTGCATGCGTAATTAATGAAACCCAACACAAATGGCTGTTTCGGGCAAATATTTTGTCTTCGGCTTTGTCAGCCGCGGAGCGGATGTCCTCAATAAAATAATAAGGCTGAGAGCATTAGTCTTGTTGGCCTACAGATCGATCAATCATGGCCCTGTTATACAATCTGTCTGGAGAGATGCTCTAGTACTGGTTCGGTATGTCCTCTGTCCTATATCTCCTATCCTTACTGGGGCAGTGTCGCTGTCGGCTAGATCTCTAGTGAGATACCGCTCTCGGGCTGTTGGTTGTCACCAGGCGGGAAATACCCGTGTAGAGATAAAATAATGGATATAGGACACAATTTGAATGATACGCAATCAATTGTCTGTCTTTTTTCGTTTCAAGTCCCTTTTTCTTATCTTTGTGTGGGACAACAGCGCAACATCTTCGCTCCGATCTTTGGATCTTACTTTATTCTTGTAAATATTTTCTTCTTGCCGAATCATGTATTATTGTAATTGCTAATTACATGAAAATTAAAAAACATAAGTATGCTTAAAAATAAAAACCCTTCAGTCACGAATTTTAAATTAGTATTCATCGTAATTAAAAACTTTTGGTTGTCTGTAAAGTCGGTTTACGGACGATAATTTTACGTGATAACGTCATAAGATAACATAGATGAAAAATAGCATACTTTTATGAATTGAATTAAATTATTATTACTGAATTATCATTATTTTGTATAATACAAAGCAGGAGTTAATTGAAAATTACAATTTTTTTCCATAAATTATCATTTTTTTGCACTCGTTAATTTCACTTTCACTTTGTAGCTTGTGTGCTGCTGCTGTCTCCCTTCTACTCGGACGCATCGGCCGATGGAGTGGAAGAAGAGATGGATGCGTCACAAACCGAACGCTTAGGCCGATCGTGCCTCTCTATCGCTTGTTCCGCGCTCTCGCTTGCACACTCGGCTCAGGCGGAACGTGACAATGAGTCATGTTTTTTCGTGTGTGCAGCCGACGTTCATCGATTTATTAGACGTTATCACGTCAAAAATTCCAATTATCAATAAGTAATTAAAAAGTCAGAAGTAATATGCGACGATAAACACACACGGTCACAACCTGATAAAGGTTCCTTTAAATTTATTGAACTAGAAAGTTATTGGTTTCGTCAATGTTTTTTCTGTATATTGTAGTTTTATGTAGAATCAGATGTCATCATCTCCACATTTAAATCATTTTATTGATAGTTAATTCTTCCGGTGCTGTAGAAACACAATTTCTTTCTGTTATTTTTTTGTCAATGCACACAATTTATGAAAACATCTTGTTTTATCGATGCCTTAATTCCGTATTTGAATTGTAAATCCTGTATTTGACCTGGTACCTGGTGGGCCGGCTGTGGGTTTACTCGAATTATAATTGTAGGCGTCAGTCTCTCGAGCCATTTCTACAGGTGTCCATTCACCTCCTTTCCTGACGAATTTAGCTTATCACAAATGCGGCCCGCGTGGGCTCCCTAATTCCGATACTCTGGTAATAATTACACGGGCTGCAGCGAGAAGAGTGCTAATCCGAGATGTAATAAATCCGACGTTTGTTGTGTGTAGAGGAAGCGTAGGCCAGCTGAGTATCCAGCCATCCGTTATGTTAAAGAAACTCAATAATAATTATGGTAATGTTCCTAATTTTCTACACAAATTATTTATCATAATGAAATTAGCAGCTCGTTTTCAATACTTTCCATATGTACTCAGTTTAATTATTACTTCTGTAGTACAGATTGGTAAAGCTCTTTATAGTGAAAACTAGTTGTTCCCATGATATAAAATGTTTCGTGAATAAGTTCTTTCGTATTCAACCAGTAATTAGTAAAATTGTGCAAGCATTTGAACGGGTGGTGGCCCAGTGGGTAGCGTCGCGGTCTCTGAGTCTAGAGATCGTCGGTTCGCATCCCCACTTCGACACGATTTGATTCCTATTTTCAAGCACAAGCCGCTTAGGCTTTATTGAAAATAGTATTCACAAAATTGAAATATGTGCAAATATCATAAGATTGCATAGATTTCTTTTTAATTAAAAAAAAATTATAAAAATAAAAAAATTATTCATTCAACACAATCGATTGTAGCCATACCTACTAGTATATATATATAAGATAAATGATCATTTAGCAATATATAAACAGAAACAAGTTTTTTTATGCACATCGATGGTCACAGTTGTAATTTGTTATACGCGTGTAACTCTACCCTATACATCTATGTAGACGCATTATTTATTTATTTATTTGAGTACAAAAAACATTACAAAGTGGTTAAATACATTTGTCCTAACTGGGGTAACCCTTGCCGAGGACTAATTTTACAATTATTATGCTTTATGTAAAGTCAATCGCGAGATATTAAAAAAGATAGACCTATAAAGAAAGGGTCAATTTTCCTAGGACTTGGGAACTTTCAATGCCTGTTTTCTCAAAACTATGTTAACTAAAATGATCAAGATACACTGCACTTGGTGTTTCAATGCAGCGCCCTATGCACCATTAGGTAGACAAATATGACATCTGTGCTTTTAACCATCGATATATTTGTTTTATATACTTAATTGAAAACTCTTATTCTTCATCCAAAATTGAAGAATATGTTACGTTAAAATTTATTTTTTTCGTAGTCAATAGTCATTATTATTCTTAATAGTGGATTCTCAGCTTAGGCCCAGAGCACACGAGCTTGATAGATAATAACGTTTAAGTCGTCAAATGAGAATTATATTTCGAAAATTTATGAACTCCGTAATAATATTACACAGTGCATGGGAGGGAGTCCCACGTCTATAGCGGGAGAAAACTTTAAAAATGTATCGGAGTACCAGCAGTGCCAGTGGTGAGGAGTAAGAAGATATTACGGCGTGGTGGGCCGTGGGCTGCCAGCCGCAGTAGGCGTCCCTGCCCGGCCGGCTCACCAATCACGATATACCCAGATTCTGTGGGTGGATGCTCCTCCGACACAGCGGCCAGACGGCAGTTTTATCGTACGCACTATTGATAATGATGTACAAATTAAACTATAATAATCAGACCGGAGTCTGCCCAATTTGGACCGCTACGTTGTTTACTCATTAGCCATGCTGTTCATCACTTGGGGCGATGGTGTTATTGATTGATTCGGCTATTATCTATAATTTTCTGGTACAGTGTACCGCGACAGGCGACATTGCGCAACAGTATCTAAATTTTCATATCTAAAGAATTTAAATCTGTTCAAATAACCATCAATTATTATTAAGACCTACCGCCTACATCTTACTACAAACACCTAAGAGGTTTTCCTCGTCGCATTTTTATATAGCTCGTTTAAAAATATATCATTATTTTTAAAAACTTTAATCTCTATGTGTAACTATATCTCGTATCATTGCACTTGTTTGCCTATATAAAACTTTTCTCTTTGTTTACATTAGATTGTTTTCGCACGGTACACTTTCATAATTATTTATTCCAATTATTATTGACACCGCGTGCTGCACATTCTAATGTCTTTATAATTATTGTGTTTTTGCTCAGTAATATTTCGTTCATTTCCATAGTGCCATAGAACTGGGTAATGAGTAATTAAAAAAAAAAAAAAAAAATTAACCTGGTGTCTCAAAAACACGATTTTTGATCAATCCATCAGGGATTATCCTGGCAAAGTGTTTTTAGAAATTTCGTAGTCTAAAATGCATATAATTAGACACATTTTGATTGTTTTTAACGTTGTCAAAAATAATTTCGAATTTTATTGTAGGTAAGTATTTTATTTTTTTACAGTATAAAAATAAGTTTTACTACCTGTTGACAATTCTGTTGAACTTCACAAAGGTTAATTATCTTGCAAAGCTAATTAATAAAGTTTCCTGGGTTTTCATCAACCCACGGACTGTATTAACATGTAGTTCGAGGGTTGTTCAACCCTTACTCAAATAATTAGATGCATTGCTATGCTATGGGCCCAATGGGGGTAAAACTTTAAATTAATTTGTCTGTGCAAAGTGCTGTTTTAATTCGGAGTAGCATCGGCTACATGCTCGTAGTATTACAAAATGTCTGTGGATGGACATTCGCAAAATAATATCCATAGAATACATGGTACAACTTTCTTCATTAAGTATGTTGCAATTCATAAAATAGCATCGGCGAGTTTCTTGGCAAAATCGTTGGTATTGTGTTTCCGTAAGATGTGAACAATAAATAATAATCTTGAATCTTTTAGCCCCGTTTTGCAGGCAGAATGCAGTGGTGGGTTATACTTTATACTAATAATTTACCAAGAATGAATTACCTTCGCCATGTAAAGTTATTGTACAAATTGTATTTACAAGTTCCGTAATGGCTGTTACAGATTGTACCTACACAACAATTTCGCACAATGGTGTACTCGTGTGAACTGTGAACAAAACAGAACATTCCAGAAACAGTTAGGCGCAAATAATGATCATTACATCTCAGGAGTAGGCACTGATGCAAATTCGTATTGTTCAAACTTCCCACACTTTTCTCATTATATTTATATTTTTCTCGCTATGTTTATTTATTCTGCGTGCCATTTCTGTTCGATCTACTTAGTATTTCTACAGTGCATTGTGGGAGGTGTGCAATATGTGTTGAAATCGTGTCTGTAACAGTTACCTCCAAATTTAAATGAATAAATATGAGATATTATTGATATCTCAACAGAGACAGAAACTCTGGAAACGAATGTAGGTTATCTAGGCGTTTACAGGGCTTATGACCTGTCATTGGCTGGGTTAAGTGGCCACTTGATGTACTACAACATTCCCCATTCCGCCTATCATCTGACAACCATATATGACAACTTTTTGAAACTTCTATATATGTTGAGTTTGTACAGAAGTATCCACATTTGAGTTGGTTTTTCGACAGATTTTTAATATTTTTTCTCTCTAGTGACATCTGTTGAGAAGATGGTTAAGCATTTTTGGCAATCTAACTTTATTGGTGTAGGTAGTTTCTCTGTCTCTGTTGAGATATCAATAATATCTGATATCAGCCCAGCATGGGTATAATCCAGTAATTTGTCTACAAGTATTTGTATACGTTCAAAATGTTGTTAAGAATAAATATGAATTTAGGATTGTATGCCTATTTTTTGTTTGGTTTATTATTCATTATGTTTAGCGTAAATTTTTAGAATTATTAGACTAAAGAATTCCAGACTCCTAAGTGGTCTGTTTGATCAGTTTACGGTCGAGTATATATTGGACTCGCTATAATACTACTATACAATTTACCCATAATTATTATGTAGCTTATAATTTACAAAGTAAATAATAATAATTTCTCGCGTACACAAGAACATATTCCACCAATGTAACGTGTGGGCATTATTAAATACCAAGACAATAATTATGTTTAACGTCGGGTGAATGTATCCACACAAGTGTTAAAGAACACGCAACCCACAGCCTTTACGTACAAGTATATATTTCGGTATTTTGTGAAGGTAACAGTAACAGCTAACAACGTGTACTTTTTATGTCTCTGTAATAGCTACGACACGACGTACACGTAACCTTTTGAACCGCGCCATTGCTATCTACGACCTGTTCTCAACATCCTTATTACGGCCATGTTTATATTAGTATACCAAATTGAAACCTCAACAACGGTCTTACATTATCAAGTTTATTATCTATCGTGTGAATTTTTTTTTTTTTTTTTTTTTAAAAAATCTTATAAAACATACATGATGTATTATATTCCCAGGAGCTCAATCACAGATAACTATCGACGTAGTTAAAAACGTGCTAACGCTAACGATTTGACCGATCACAATATGAGCATGCGTTCCATACCACGTTCGCCGAGCCGAGCATTGCCGAAGCAACGCTCGGGAGTGCTCGCGATATCGCGGTATCGCGGCCAGACGTCAAACGTCAAATCATCGCGCATGTCGATTGTTTTATTATGTCGACTGCTTTTCTCAATATTTGGCTTGCTGAACGCCGGCTAAATGCACTCGAGAAAGATTGAATGAAGATATGTGCGAAGAATATATATCTCGGGAAAGGGCTCGAGACTTGATGCGCTCGTGTAATAATCCCGATCGATAACTTTTAACGCGTGTTCCATTGTGATCGCGAAAACGTTAAACATCCATGGGTAAGGAATCGTTATCACGTCGCTTATTACCGAGTTGATAGTGATCTGTGATCGAGCAACAGGAGTTATAAAAACTCATTTTGGGACCGGTATTATTCACATTTTTAACTACATATTGCACAATCAAAAATACGAATAAGAAAGACGATTCAAAATTAACACATTCAATCTTAATCCTAAACATCATATCTATCATTGAAAAACATATTTAAATACAGATCTTTAAGGGCTCTACTATGTATTGCTTTATTTATTTTTATTTCGGTATAATCCGTGGGACCGTGTTTGTCATGACACGTTTACAGCTCGGACACGAGTGTGGAGTGTGGAGTGTTTAGTCTTGGAATTCGGTTTTACTCATTACCCTAAACCGCCATTCGGCAGCTTGCCCCATTAGCTTCGCTAATTGGCAATAGTATCACGGACAATGTCCCGGAAACTGCTCGTTTGCCCATCGTCATTGTCGCTGAATTCCGAGCGTTGACGGTTTCTGCTCTTGGCTGTAATTTGATTAGCTGTTTTCAGCTGACTGCGGAGAGATGTGATAACCGGCAATCCGTTAGAGAAATGTTTTCGCACAGGCTCCTGATTAGGTCGCCCATATGCATAACTGTTTTTTTTTTTCATTTTATTATTCATGATCCATGTCTTCAATTTCTACAAGTGATACGAGCGGCTTATGATAACTTAAGTATGAGACAAAAGTTTTTGTTTCTTTTTTACCTTATTTCCTTTTATTTTCAGTCGATATTCACGACACTTTTCGGCATTAGTTTTCGGCATACTTGGCAAATATTTTATTTTAATGAAAATATTCACAAATATTTGAAAAAAACGTAAAAAATAATACGACGCGCACGGTCGCTATGGCGCCTTCTCCCTCGGTTTTGTAATACGTAGGCGCTCACACACACTTACTAATACACATACAAATATGGAGGCTACGAAGCACCGCACAAAGAGAAGACGAAGATAATAGGAAACGCTATACAACTGTGTTCTATCTCATTCTCTCGGAGGCTAAATCCCATAGATCTATATGTTTGTCTCTTTTTAGTGTCGCTTTTTCGTTTCATAGAGTTTCAAATCACTCCCCAACGATTCTAAAGAAGTTTTCACTTCAAAATTTCTCACCTCTTTATCGATCGAACGTTCCTTACCCCGGCGCCTGTCGGTCGGTTTTATTTATCGCGTTTCTGCATCCTCCTCACACTTCATTATTATGTGTATTATGGTCAGATGTAAATGCACTCGCGTCCGGAGCGCCGTCGGTTGGCCGATGTGAGTGATATATGCTCCCCATCAATGCATTTAACGAGCATCGGAAATCGAATCCTGCGTCAAACGGGTAAAAATAACTCGAAATACTGCGGCTCAGACGATCGTGGTCTCGGCCAAGACATTATTTTATGCAAAAATGTAAATTATGTCACGTGAAAACGAGAGATTGAGGAAAGTAAAGGTTTAAGTAAAGTAGAAATATGGTTGGTAGTCAGTGTAGTTAG
>JAGVSP010001455.1:0-99577 GCA_022494985.1 Micrasema minimum
GTTCAAACAAATGACTAAAAACTCTTTAAAGGTCGCAGTGACGTCATTAACCCTTATTGAAAAAATAGGCTGAAAGCCTGAAAATGAATTTTAGCTATGTTCAGTTCTCGAGAACAGAGTTCAGATTGCTAAGACAGCTATAACTTTTAGTATATATTCAGACTGTCCCTAAATCCTTTACATAATAAGGTTTTTGATAAAACCTAAAATCAATAGTAACAACCAAATAAGTCAAATTGATAACGTAATTTTGTGAAAATTTCCACGACAATTACATAAATTAAATCTGCATCTGTACTGGAATCCCTAACGTATTTTAATACATGTAGATATATCGAAGGTTTGACGCGTATATGACGTCAATCATTATAATAAAACACTCTGTATTCCTAGGCATCACACTTCCTTTTTTTACGAAAGCATTCACTGTCCAGGCCGCAAGACTATGGAACGATTTACCACGGGATGTAAAAGATGCGCCCTCCGTATTTGTTTTTAAGAAACGTCTGAAGCATAACTACCTCTCCTCAAACCTCTAAAACATCCTTCATTCATCCTATTCCCTATCCCTTTCCTTCTTTCCTTCTTTCCTCTTTTCCATTTCCCCAGTCATATTTTAGTAAGTATATTAATCTTGTAAGTAATGCTATGTAATTTTAAAGCTGTCTTTCCACCAATACTCGGTACAATAAAAATCATCACTAAATAACTGAGGGTTGGTAGGAAGATATTGCTTAAAAGCAATAAGCCCGCCCTTGTACTTTTGCTCCAATTGTACATGAAGTTTTAAATAAAATAATATCTTTGATTATTTACTATTTGACGTCATATGCGCGTCATAAATGCGATATATGTACATGTAGATATAATCTAGCGACGACCTGAACATTATTTTATCAATTTTATCACAACATAATCATTTCATAATTAAACATTAATTTACGACAAGGGAACGAAAAAAAAACAAAAAAAAAAAACAAAATATACTTTTATGATACTCCCTTTTCAAGCACACGAACGTGTTTCTTTTGAGGGGAAAGAACAGCGAAATATAATTTAAGGCTTATCCTTGTATAACCTGTATTTTTAAAAAAATGTAAAAATTATACGTACAAATTTTTTTAAAATTAAAAATTGATTTACGAGAAGCCTGATCGATTTTTAAAAAAAGAATTTGGGAACTAAATGTGGGTGAAAATGACAACTAACATGATTTTTACTTATGATACTCACTGTAAGATTATGTTTCGATGATGGGCGGCATAACTCGAGCCTGCAAATGACACTTAATGACAAATTTGATTTGTACAATTATTCGTCCGATGATGTAATGATCATTATACAATGCTCAGGTTACTTCACACGTGGGTAACTGAATAATTACCTTCACAATGGTAGCGCTATTTGATCTCAACACATAATTAGCCGCATGCATATCGAAACACTGTTTCAATTTTGTTAAATTACTTTGCATGCCTTGCTCCAGACCATTATAATAAATTATAATGTATAATTTAATGAATAACTGCATATTTTATTTTGTTTTAACCATTATAAGAAGATGTATGAATGTGAAGGAAGCGAGAGTAGTAAGCCAGGACAGAGTGGTGTGGCGCTCTATTCTGTCTACCTACCCCTTAGTGGAAATGGCGTGATGGTTAGGTAGTTATAGTGGAATACACTGAGGGATCGATCCCACCTCCTCCGGCGACTGTTATAGAGTCCTTGGGGACTCTCTGTCAGTCACGCTATTTTATGCAGGACTTTAAATTTTTGCTGTTGCAAATGCATAAGCAAATTGCAGGGCCAAGGTTTCCATGTGAAGTTAAGTCAAGGGGGCGACAGCATCGATCAAGTCAAAAGAAAATCATGATGCCGCTACCCTTACAATCCCTCAGTGTCTCACAATACAAAAGAACATAAGAAAAAGATGTATTAAAGGACATGGTAGAAACAAGAGTACAAGTCACCCAAGGAAAGGATTCCGACAACGGAGACAAAAGGGGGATCCCCGACGATAATGCCGTGCAGAACCTAAGCAGTAGTAGGTAAGAGTGAATATGAAATTAGCTTAACTGTACCTAAAGGGGCCATGTTGGCATAGTTCCCTGCATTGCCAATACCATATATGAATTGAAAATTAAATTTATATATCTACTATTTACAGCTATAGGTCGCGTCATGTAAAAAGAACGCTGGAAGAAAGTAGAGGGGGTGTGTTTGAGCATGTGACCCGCCCACCCCGCGTCCCAAATAAGGCCGATAATCGCCTATTGCGCTAATGCGCAGCTTGACCGTCAGCGTTCTTTTTACATGACACGACCTATAAACGCGTAAAAGTATTCACAGCGCTGCTCGTATATTTATGAAACCTTTCATTTACTATAACAATCGCGTTTTAAATTATTACGTACGTAACCGAAAAAAAAAGTTCCGGTTATAAACGACCTTTTGATGTCGTCATTTAATGAAAGAATACTTAGAGAGGAGTACGGAATTGTTGAGAGTCAAATGACAATGTTGCTGAAGACAAATTGTTGCGGCACAACGTAATACGGTTACGTGATGGATTGTTATATAATTCAGTTGAACCACAACAATGGAATTGAATAAAGACACTGAATGCTGAGAAAACTTAATGTCATACGCTTCGAACAAGAATTTCGGAGAAGTGACATTCAATACTACCGTGTCTAGGTGTCTTGTTACCCACTACGTCACTCACTACGTCATCAATAGGCACCTACGTCATCTACATCTACGTCACACGTTTCGTGTTTTGTGCTAGAATCTTTAGACGGTAGAATTTGATGATAAGTGGTGTTATAAAATCAACGTATATTTTTTAGAAAAATTGAATGGAAACGCCCCTTCAAGTGAATTCTCGTTCGAACGTCATAAGCACTTGGCTTTATATTTACTTTAACACTGTCCCTGAGGCATGCATTACAATAATGTTGGTATTTTCAAAATGAAATTCAGGATTAAATTACTAACAACTACTACAATTTCTAATTTTAAAAACCTTACTTCATGTTTTTTTTTTCATTTTTCTACATAAAAAAAGGTGGCAATAAAAAAATCAATTAAGTAATTTAATAGCTCATCAAATTCTAGGGGATAAGGAAGTTTTTATTTTACGACTAACTATTTCGTAAAAAAAAAATTAACCCCATTTTTACCACATTTCTTATTTGCTTCGAATTTAATATCATACTTAGTGTAATCTTTATGTATTTATTATACGTCAAACAGTACAAGTATCCTTTAAAAACCGTGATACGATTTTAAGTGCCTAACTATAAATAACAGGTAGCTTATTAATAAAATAAATACAAACAAAAATATTATGGCGAAATACGATTTTTTCCATCCCATTGGGGACCCCTCTTAAAAGACAAAAAATAAGTATATATATACAGAAATTTCTGTTTTTCTATCCCAAATCTATTATAATATTTTTAAAAAATTGGTATGCGAATGAAATTACAATTTATTTAAATATTCAACAATAAACATTAAATTATGGAAAGCCCCTACTCACTCGATCCTCCGCCCCCGCGCGTCCCCCTCCAGCTACAAACATCCCAACCCCAAACCATAATCTCCACCACACCCACTTTAAATTACGACACCCACTGCTATAAACCACCCCAGTCGGTCATACCTCCCTTTTAACCCCCCACAAGGAAATATTCCAACAAGTTTGATGTCCTGGTATATACGAAGAGTCTGGGTATTGTATTGTAACATTAGGTAAGCAAATTGTACATACTGGGTAAGCTAAATCACCACAGCCCCAACCGACCTGTACAATAGAACACCCATCTCGGTCCCCCCCCATCGACCCACACTCCCACCTTACATTAAAATATTTTATCCGAACACTATAAAAACAAAGCTAATTACATTACATATTGGCAACGCTATATCCTCCCGAGGTCAATCTAACGCACTTACTCACATACCGCCCATGCCAACACTCTTCCGCCACATCTAACAACCCCCTAATTACATACATTTATATTTATTTAATAACCACTCCTCCCAAAAGCAAAAACCACAATGCAGTTACTAACAAGAACGACCAGAACTACTATACGCCAGCCCCAATCTTTGCCCCCCCCCCCACCCCAAGCCCCCCCCCACATGCCTTACAACTATCCACCGGTCAATCCAATCATTCAGCCAGCACCCACCTACGTCAATCCCCACCCATCTCCCCTAAAACGCCCCCCACTTACATTCCTACCCCAACATCTCAATTCCCAACATACACTATACCTAAGTCCCGCAAACCCGTCAACTTACCTGATCAATTACAAAAATACCCCCCACCCCCCAGCACCAAATACCGTGTACAAATCAACCGTCCCTTACGACTACCACACTACCTCTCGTGCAACCGCCCACTTATCACTATCTAAACCTAACTATTCACAACAGAGTACACCCCCAATATTCCAAAAGTCTTATCATATCTAACTAACACAATCACGCCCCAAAACCCATGTATATTTTATTCACTTGGTCACTCCCAAGATAACATAATTAATAAATCTGAACCCCCTTCACCCCCCCAATATCCCCCACCCCACGTTTTACCCTGCCTCCCCCGCCCACCCCCCCACCCTTCCCCCTTCCAAAACCGAAAACTATCCATCATCCTACACTTCTTCCAATTCCTCCGCCCACCAACTATCTCCCACCAACCTCAAACTCCTGACCAAACAACACAGAAGCCATCGGTAAATGATGACCTAACCCCCTCCCCATCGTTATGTTATGGTGTCAGAAACACCCCCAAGCTCCCCCCCACACCCTTCGCATGACAAAAACAACACATTGTAGCACCCCCCAAACCAAAACCCAAAATTCGGACCACAATACCCATAGGCATGACCTGCCGAGTTGGACATGACTTATTTACTTGGGAATACACGCATTACTTAACCGTTCAACCCTACGTTCCCCAACACGCTCCGAAGCAAAACCCTCACAAACCAAACAACAGACATCCCCTATACACCACGAGTAGTAAACATCTAACCAAACCACTCATGAAAACCAAAATTACATAAGTTTGACGATTAACAAAAAAGCTTCACAAAAAAATTAGAACAAACTTGGCAAATTAACAGTCATCTAACGACTCACTGTAATCATAATGTTACTGTAAAATGTAGGTTAAAGTTCTTATGTAACGAAAGGATAAACACATGTTATGAATTTGTATCTTCATGGTCAGTGTGTTAAATGTTGTGCTTAGTTAGATTTGTTCGCAGTATTTTAAAACAAAGCTATTAGAATCAACGACGACCGTGACAATCTCGCACACATCTAACGGTTAAATAGTAATGTAGTACCATATGCGGTTTTCTTTTTAATAAGTATCATAAAATAAGTTATAAATATAATTTTTTTGTGGTAATATTTAATGTCTCTAACGAAAGATGGTTTCTGTATCTATGTTTCGAACTCATGCAGACGCAAGTTAGGTTACATACATACCACTGGTTAATATGATTGACCACAAAGTTATCCAATGAATGTTATTTTTATATGTACCTAATAATATAAAATAACCATCTGTGAATTAGCGAAATTCCTTGACTTAGTAAGTAGGTAAAGCAATATAAAATTCACCCAAAAAGAGATTAAAGACCAACTGAAATCAGAAATTTAGTAAAATATCCACAGATGTTCCTCTCCCTATTCTTAAAAAATGTAACTAATAAGCCAATATTGTATAAAATAAGATGTAAATGTTTCAACGCCACAGTTTGATAATGCCCTGACAAGGGCGAAACAATTGTCACTAACTTGATTATAAAATCACGTAAGAACCAAAAAAATCGTTTTTTGATTTTAACATAAGATATTTATAGAGTTCCTACAAAATAAATGCCAAATCAATCAATCAATGGAATTGTTTTACCTACCTAACAAACTAATACAATTTGATTCGTACATGATTTTTTGCGAAAATAATATAGTTTTACTATTTAACGCAACAATAGGACTTAAAAGGCCGTAGAAACGGTAGTAGACGATTCCATGTCAACGGGACGCCAACCTCTCTGAAACTTGAAGATTCTGTCGAGAAAACGTAGTCTCTCTGAAATGGAATTAGTGAATATCGGAAGCAATTAAGTTTCAGCAGGGACTATAAGCCCTCCCCACCGCGACCGGCAGCACCAAAGGCAGGTTGATGCCAATGATAAGTGGTTAAAACTAATTCTTACAAGACACGTTAGCTAATTATTTATTTTTCCAAATCATCATTCTGATGATAATATCACCCGTGTCGCGTGAGCCAGCTAATTGCTGATTGTCCGTCCTTCGCTGGCTGTATCTTGTATGGGTTGTATAATAGTATATAATCGCCGCCATAATGTGATAGAGTAATAAGAAGACCAGCTATTGACATGATTTGTTCATTATTGTATTGCATAATGTTATTATCGCAGCCTTGGAGTATATAAAGTCCCACGTTAGAGATGGGCAGCTAGATAATCGATTGGTGGAAAAATCTATGAAAAAATTCGTAACTCGTCAAGTTTGGTACTCTTAAACAACAAAAACTAAACAGATATTATTGATATCTCAACAGAGACAGAGAAACTCTGGAAACGAATGTGGGTTTTATCTAGGCGTTTACAGGGCTTATGACCTGTCATTGGCTGGGTTAAGTGGGCCACATGATGTATTACAACATTTCCCATTCCGACCCATCATCTGACAACCATGTCTACACCAATCAAGTTAGATTGCCCCAATAAATGCTTAATATATTCTCAACAGATGTCACTATAGGGAAAGAATATTTAAAATATTTAAAATCTGTCGACAACACAACTCGCATGTGGATTCTTCTGTAAACTAAAATAAACATATATACAAGTTTCAAAAATTTGTCATACATCAAGTGGCCACTTTAACCCAGCCAATGACAGGTCATAAGCCCTGTAAAACGCCTAGATAACCCACATTCGTTTCCAGAGTTTCTCTGTCTCTGTTGGTGATATCAATAATATCTGTATATCAGCCAGCATGGGTATAATCCAGTAATTTGTGTACAAGTATTTGTATTCATTTTCAATAATGTTGTTGTTAAAAACTAAACAAATCTGGGGAAAAACGTTGGTTCGGACTCCGGAATGGGATCCCGGTGTTCGAATCCCACTTCACACCAACTTGGTTCCGGTTTTCCGGCATAATTATTTCCGTCTATCCGAAAAGCAGTCACGAAATTTTAATATTGGGCTACTCAAACGAAAAACGTAACACTTAATGCTGGTAAATTAATTTATTTCATGCCACAAAAAGGCATATAAAGAAAGAACTTAAATTTCTACGTACGTATTTAATAAAAAAGACAAACCATGATATTAAAAAATATTTTTAAAAATTGGCTTGCAGGGGAAGAAGAGATATCAACATTTGATAACCAGTCGATTGCGCAAACCTTGGTGTAAAAAAGTCGACCCCGAGATCGGGGTTATTGATTAATATTTCATCAATACATTGATAATTTTAAATAATCTTTTCATGTCTGTTGAAGGGAAAACTCGATAAGTAGTGTTAAACCTAATTTGAATATTCACATCACTACAAACTGCAATCTACCTGTAACAGTAATCCCGTCTACTATGGCGGTTATCCTCAGATGTTTTAATAGAAATAATAATGTTATATAATGTCTCATACTTTTTGTACTAACTCTATACAGTGATTCTAATTATAGGTCTGTATTTTATTAATAATCATGTACAAACGAATTGATAAATGATCAGTGTCGGTACATAACACATAAATATGATCGCCTTCTTTATATAAAATTAATTATGATTAGTTCCTGTAGCTCACTCACAGATGGACTATCGACGTGCTAATAAGCGACGTGATAACGATTTCTCACCACGGATGTTTAACGTTTTCGCGATCACAATGGAACATCCGTTAAAAAGTTATCGATCGGGATTATTAATTACCGCTTTAAATATGGAAAATACGCCAAAACTGTAAGTAAAGTAAAATAATTTAGTTTTATAGGGTTTTAATTGATTGTGCACAATTTATCATGCCATTTGTTTGCTTTAAATCAATTTGAGAAAACAATAAAACATTTGCCAAAGTATGCCTTTCATCTATGGTGCTTGGCATCGTGACCGTGATATGAACGTATGTTCATTGTGATCGGTCAAATGCTTAGCACGTTTTTAAGCACGGTCGATTAATCATCTGTCATTGAGCTACTGGGCGCTTTAAATCAAATAACGTGTTTACTTAATTAAAAAACTAGCCCAGCATATTTAGATTCTTATGTTTACTTTGATAACAAAAGTTTTAAAATTTCCTAAAAATCATCAGAATTTTTAGATTAAAAAACTTGGAAATCTGTTTAAACTGGTAAAAATCTACGCCACAAAACGCTATTTTTTTTAATTTATGATAAATGTACAAGGTAAACACTTATTTTTGTAATAAAAAGAATATCAAAATATATTGTGCAAAAAGCTGGAAGTAAGAATGTAGAATGGAGCGGGATTTTCAAATCCATAAGTTATGGGACTACTCTTAAAACCACTCGAGTACAACCAGATTATTTCAACAAAATAATGTTGAATAAATTGTTGGACAATCCGTCGGCGTCGTAGCTACGGGACGTGGGACATGACTTGGGAGAATGCACGGAAACTGGCGGCCGGGTTGCTCGGCTTGAAGACAGTTTGTTGAATCCATATGCTTCACGTATGGAGCGAATACGGTACGATGGTGATGATGACAAATTACGAATTATTATTGACTTAAAAACACATGAAAATCATATTTTAAATATCTGCAATTGCTCAAATTCTTGTTAAAACGCGTTTTTTATTTTTGTTTTTTTTTATGGATAGTATTAATTTGACTAAATGCGTGATATTTGATAACAATTTGCAAAAAAAATCCACTTCGTACTCAATTTTCTCGAAAACTAAGGGTCAAATCAAAAAAAAATATTCTTCAAAATCGACTCCAAATATTATGTAGATTCACTGGTTTCCCGCTTGTATACAGAGTTTGTTACACCCTGTATTATCATAGTTACCGCAATGGTCTCCTCAGCGATGCTGCGATATTAATAACAATATTGTTGTATTCGTTGTATTGTTGTTGTAATTGAAGCGCCCTTGAGGTATATTTATACGAAAACGGAGCTATTTAAATTATCCATAATAATAATAATAATTGAGTTTTCGTTTCATCAGGCCGCAAAGGGTCAAGATCCCATCTTAATTTATTGATGCCGTAATCTTATTATAAATAGATTTATTGATATCGTAAGCATTTTTCCTATAAAATAGGAAATAAACGTGATTTTTTATATTTGTCCGTCACAACTCACAACATCTTGTACATAATAAAAGTGGTAGTGCATTTGGCTACCGTGCATGAGGTCGCGGGTTCGATTCCTGTAGGGGGTCAGCATGAAATATTTATTTACATGTGATTTTAATATTAATATTTCATGTGTGATACCTTGGACTGGTACTGAAGCGTTAGACTGATCATCCTACCTTCATGTAATAAAATGATCAAGATACACTGCACTTGGGTTCAATTTTGGTGTCGAGTAATACTACATATACATACATATATTGATTAATATTAATTTTTTAAATTTATTGTACGAAATGATGCGATAAAAATATAATTTTTACATTTTAATATATGATTAAACACAATACTATGGAAGAAAGCTTTGTAGATTTGTACATAAATATTGTATATAACAAATATTATGATTTGCAGGTATTTATTATTGAATTTTGACCCTGAAAATCGATATTGAGGAAAGTTTTACAACGCATATCGAGTAATAATCGTATTATATTTATGATTCATGGAACAATAAATTATGCGTTTTTACGATATGTTCTGACAGCTTATAATAGCTGACTACAACATAAACTTGACAATATGCGGTTTAATAACAATTAGAGACAATGTAAAATACTAGCCATAAGCTGTTAGCGTCACAACTGCGATACATATCGATGAAGTTTAAGATGTAATCTGGGCCCAGAAAGGAATGAGTTATTTTTAAGTATTTTATCAATTGCATAAACCACACAAATTAGGGGGAAATGCGTAATATAGTCTAGTAGAACAAATAAATAGGTAATCTAAGGATTTTTTTAAGAAAAATGTTATTTTTTAAATTAATTCAATAAAATCTCGAGATATGTATCCGATCGTTTAGTTCAGTGGATAGAGATGCTGACCGGTGATCAAAAAGACCCAGGTTCGAATCCTGGAGCGACCATTTATTTATTTTTCAAGTGATTTGATGAATGCACATAATAATAATGATAATGATAATATACATTTATTCCAAACCTTGAGGTGGGAGAGTGCAAGCCTCTAAGGTTCATATAAAAAACAAAAATGAATATTTACAGAATAAGAATAAAACCAAATTTAAAAATAAATAAAATTATAAGCAAAGCAATTGTGATTTTTTTCTACCTTTCTCTTGATTTGTTAAAAAGTTTTTTTTTTTTACGTGCTTAGTGTAATAGTGTTATTCTACCTGTGTGAAAACCTCTAATTGGTCTACTCTGTTTTCTTTTAATGTTTATTATAATGATTATTTGACTGTTGATTTTCCTATGAATAATATATAATGTTTTAATGTTATAATGTTTTCCTATAATCTGCATGTATAAAATTATAAACTGTCTCATTGATGCCCCTGAAATTTTGGAAAAGATTCTTTTTAACGTTCCCACCCGTAGACTAAGAAATAATGAAATGCTGTTCCTCGGTCATCACAGGACCAATTATGGCGCACAGGCACCTTTACCCAGAATGATCAGGCGGGTGAACGATCATCAAGATCTTGATTATTTTGGTGTAAGGATGTCTTTCTTTATAAATCAGCTGAAGAATCTGTATAGTTAGCTTATGCATTTTACTTAATTTAAAAAATCTATTCTTTGTCTTTGCTGTTTATTTCTGTCCTTGCAATTTTTTTTCGTTGTAAAAATTTCGAGTATCTATAATGTTTATAATGGACTCTGTCCGTCAATAAATAAATAAATATAGAGTATATTATCCACAGCAAAATAATTACTATGCCTAAGTGTACGTAAGATATTATTTTGTATACAATATGTTCGTATTAGTTCGTTTTTAGTCGAATCGAGATTGCACCTTGGGTGGTACATTATTTTAAGGTCAATGACAAATCGCTATGGGTCTCGATAATAGTGTAAACATAATCGTTAAATAATGAATTGAGAATGAAAAAACAAGGTAATCTGCACTGCGGAGCTTTTTACAATCATCCAAATTGAGGACCGTTTTTTTTTCAAAACTCGATAAAACATCCTTATTATGGCGTTCTGGTTTTTATTTTACAAATTTTAGTATTGAGAAAAAGACTGATCATCTTACCTCCATGTTATAAAATGATCAAGAATCACTGCACTTGGTGTACCGAAGCAGTGCCCTATGCACCATTGGATGCGGATAAGGGAAGCAGTAGTAGTAATTGAGACAATACACGATAGAAATACGGTTTCTATATTTGGTGAGTATTTTTTCAACCAATGCTTCTCAATACTGGCTTAAAACTTGTAAAATAAGAACCGAGACGCCATGTGGAGCTTTTATCGAGTATTAAAAGAAAAAAACAGTCCTCAATTTCACTGCGGTTTTTGTTCGTTTTACACAGGTTTCAAAAACACAAAGCACAAAAAACATAATATGCAATCATTTATTAATACGCTCAATTGTTAACACCTAACCAACTTATCAATAAATTATTATATTATTGACGTTGAACGATTGGATAAATTATTATTCGAAGCTGTTGTTATTATTCTAATAATATACTCGTACACATGTTCATGTTATGTGAATACACCAAACTCACGATGCGATGCGAAGATTGCCTGAAGTAAAATTATCAACGTTTTTTCAGACAACTTATTATGTTTTCATAATACTGCAGTGTTTTTTGTAAGTAATAATATAATTTTATGATAAATAGACGCAACATTATGTATATAGGAAGTTCCTTCGTACATATTGACAGCGTGGTACGACAGCCTCATATAAAAAAAAGTTAAATACGGTATTTATTTAAAATTCATACTGACGTGTGATCCGACATATTATTTTAAGCATAAATTCCACAATACTATTGGACAAAAACATATTTAAAAAAATCTTTTCAACAAGACACATTCCAAAATTTCGATCCACAAAATTCGGTAAAAAATCCCTAATGAACATTACTCGATCCCAATATAATAATCTACCCCATGAAATAAAAATAAATAAAGCAATACATAGTAGAGCCCTTAAAGATCTGTATTTAAATATGTTTTTCAATGATAGATATGATGTTTAGGATTAAGATTGAATGTGTTAATTTTGAATCGTCTTTCTTATTCGTCTTTTTGATTGTGCAATATGTAATTAAAAATGTGAATAATACCGGTCCCAAAATGAGTTTTTATAACTCCTGGGAATATAATACATGTATGTTTTATAAGATTTTTTTAAAGAAATAAAAAAATTTTTTAAAAAAAGACGTAAAAAAAAGTTAAATAGTAGGTATAAAAAAAGAAGCATAGATTTAGTGATATTGGTACATTTATGATAGAACCGCTACTACTGAAAGGTACTTCGGGAAAGCCCGTACCTAATCGTGTAGACTGTAGAGAGTAATCCGTGGTGGTAAACCAAGTACCCTATTATTAAGTATCTTGATATTTATTGTGTGTTTTGAGAACCTGATGCCTTGATACCTAACTTACGTGGTGGTGATTATTTTTAAAATGAAAAACAAACTAACCAACGTCATTTCTCCGAAGGGGTAGGCAGAGAGGTTAGAATGCTATACCACTCGTACCTGGGATACTTCCTTCGCTTCCTCCACATTCATACGTTATCTCATGCACGAATATTCCGACTTTTCCAGTGTCCGCAAGTTCAAGTACTTGTACTTGATTACGCCACGTCTTTTCCGGACTTCCTCGACTTCTACATCCGAACCGTCATAAAAGACCTTCCTTAATTTTGTCGACAGCGTTTTTTTAAGCCTAGCATTCTGTTCTAATTTCGACATTAGTATACCTATCATACATACTTTTCATACATACCACACGTTCGCCCGAAAAAACGCATTTCAACTGCATTCAATCTATTTTTCAACTGATGCAACTGACTGCAACTGCAACTGTATTCCACTCCATGCTTCGCTTCCATACATAAATAAGGGTTGGTACCATAACTCCGTTATATACCGCAAAAAAATAATAAACAAGGATTTTAGGGAAACTGGATTTATTTTGGAAACCAAGGGTAAGATATATACTACTTATTTAAACTATTTGTTTAAGTGTTTTATTTTTTCGTCTAATAATAATTTCGTCCGTTTTTTAAAACATAAATTAAAGTTGAATCATAAATTAATACTTAATGCGATTTTCAAAGTTAATGGGTTAATAACGTAAAAAACCGTCGATAAAATTTTGAAACGCTCTATTAAATTTCTTAAATAATTTCCTAGAAAGTATTTAATTTAACGATAATCTAACTGTTAGAAATCGATAAACAAAACGAGCATTTTAAAATATAATTTTAATAATTGAATTTAACAACGAATATTCGCTGATGCGCACTTTATACGGGACAGAAAACTGTACAGGTTCTGGTGCAGTTTGTAAACTGTCCCGTATAAAGCGAAAACTGGATGGAATATTGAATGGTTGGCGCGAGGCTTAGATGACCTGGGCCCAGATTACAAGCTTAACTTTATCGATATGTATCGCAGTTGCGACGCGTATATTACGCGTAATTGGTCAAATCTACTGGTCAGTACACCGATTACCGTGCGCGTCACAACATATCGGCATTGAAAATAAGCTTGAATAATCTTATTATATTTGCACATATTTCAATTTGTAATTACTATTTCCAATAATGCCTAAGCGGCTTTTTTTTAAGTAAAAAAGTATAAGTGGGTATTCGAACCGACGATATATAGAATGCTTTGAAAAACGTATAAAAAAACCATAACATATTATAAGCTATATTGACAAATTCCTGTGTGTAAACACACGATAAAAAATTTTGATTGCGCTTTTTAAAAAATATACGTCTATTAAGCGTTTTCTTTGTAACAGCATTTTGTTTACGATATTAAAAGAAATTGTACAGTTTTAAAAACGTAAATAAGCATAAGAAAACCGATAAGGTTTTTGCATGATTCCTTCCTGTTATATAAAAATTTCGCGTTTAAAAACATTTATTGTTCATTCTTTTGACAGACTGTACAGTTTTCTGAACAAGAAACTGTATAGTTTTGGTCCCGTGTAAAGTCCGCATAAATGTAACCGTTTTTTTTGCATGATTTAATATGAATTTAATTCTATGCATTTTATTGTTCTTTTGCATGCATTTTCGTATGCATTTTTTCAAGTGTTAAATATAAAATCTTAATTTTTCTATGCATTTTGTAGATCCGTCTTATAAGAAAAGTCGGAAAAATCGTCGTACTCGAAAATAAGAAAAATCGTCGTACTCACATAAGAATGTAGATGAGATGAAGCGAGGGAAGTGTGCTAGGACAAAGTTGGGTGGCGTTCTATCCTTCGAAATGGGGTAGTAGTAAGTTAGTTAGTAAGGTTCATGAAACATTTTTAAAATTCAAATCTAGGTACCACTGAAATTCCTCATTAATAATAAGCGTGATATTAGTTTTTAGATATTAACTTACTTTGGTTTCTCTAAGAATATACAATTGAAAATAATGGTATAAGACATGACAGAAATACACATCAAAACAATCGATAAATTAGTCATAGCATAAATGAATTATACCAACCATAAATCTGTATGAATTAATTTCCCAAACTTAGGATTCAGGTTTGCTATTCCATCGTGATCATAAAACGTAAACATTCAGAAAAAACTGGTCAGGAAGTAGTATGAAGTTTTTTTAATTATTTTATTTTTCGGTGGCAAAGTTGCCTTGGAAATGACGTCACAGCTCCAAAGTCGACACATCGTCATCGTCGTAACAGGTATCATGTTTTTTTATCATTGCTAAATCGGGAAAAGGTAAAAAACAAAGAAAGTGATTTTCGAAAGCGAGAAATGTTAAGTCATTTTTTATAGCCTTAATGTCTGCTGGGTGTAAAACAGTAATGTAAGTTTTTGGACTCAATTAATTTATGAACTTAACTCGGAACGGGGAAAGTATGTTAAAATTGCGTAAATTTCGATACGACCCCTCGGTTGTATGCGTTTATAAATCGGTTAACCAATAATAAAACAATCGTTCTAACTTTGGTGCTACGAGTAGTATGTGGACCTCAAGATAACATCATCATTATCACAAACTGCCTCCAAGCCGAGGGATTGGTCGCCAGTTCCCGTGCAGGTGTATGTCCCGTAGTTCTAACGTACACTGCCGGAAATACCAAGCACTTTTTTTTTTTTTTTTTTTTGTTTTTTTACTACAATGAAAGCCCCGCCCCACCCTTTCCCTAGACTGCTTTAAAGACTATTGAGTCTTTTTTCAGTCCAGCCAACTCTACCGATTTTTTCAACAAGCTAAACCGCGATTTTAAGATTGTTAGTGTGATAAAAATACGGATGAATTTACGATTATGTACGCGAACAAATGCTTACATTGTACCCCTACCGTCTCGGCTTATGTATTATAATTGTCATTGTTTCCATCACCCAAACCAACCAGAGTCGGCCCAAATTAACAGTGGTAGGGATGTTAGTTTCTACCCCGATCATTATTTATTAGTTATAACAGCCACCCGTGTGGAGACCGGTATCCCGCCTCGCCAGCCCCCCATCCCAGACATCCACCCGTGCATCCGCGGTCAGGGTCTCAATGGAGGGGGGGATTAGGGAAAAGAGGGAGGGGACAGAACGCATGTGTGCATCTCACACTATCATCCTATCTGGCAGACACTATTTCATACGTCCCCTGCCGTACCTTATCACAATACCTATCCAAAGACCATCCTATCCTTACAAAAGACACAATACAATTGAGTTGAGGGATGAGATTTATTAGAGATTATTTATTTTCGTAATAACCACTGTTTTGAACGATTGTATTTTCCATATTAATTAACCAATTATAAATTTACAGTAGGTACCTACCAAAAAGACTTGTCATTCGTTTTATTTTCTGCATTATAAGAAAAAATCAAGCATCAAGCGCATTTATTTTAATATCCTCCATACCTGATTCTTCGGGGAAATGGCGTGGTGCACGGTGGTTAGTTAGTTAGGAAAACCGACAATACAATAAAACAATATGATAGGTAGGTATATTATTACAAATTTCAAAATACACTAATCCTTTTAATAACATGTTTCCACGCAGTATGTTGATATATTTATTTATTTATTTACAAAAAATATTACAAGATGGCGCGATGTTTGTTTAACTGTTTACGAATTTATTAATTTGACCACAACGATTACCGTTAGCCGCGGGAGGCTTCAGATAAAATATGGCCGGTCTTATCCAGCGAAATGTCGTACTAACGATAACTGGTTTGCGAAAGCCTTAAGCCGATAGCTGTTGTTAGCGGTATGACAGTTGGCTCTAGGGTGCTTAGTGTTAAGGGTTTAAGTCAGTGGAATGAAAAATGACAAAATAGTAATAATTTCATGTCGAACGAAATAACAACGGGATGTTTCGAAAATTTTCTTTTGAAATAAATAAAAAAAAAAAAAAAAATGTGAACCTGACTTGAAAAACTGGCAGCGGACCTTTTAGCTTTTGAAGAATCTTGCGGAGTGATGATAATGTTCAGAAAACATAGAGAAGCTACTTAAGCGTACTCGTGTACCTAAATTATATATTTTAAAATTATATATTTTAAAATTATAATTTAAAAATATAAATTTAAAAATCGACGGTCTGCCAGGACGGCGGTATCCTCTTTCTCTTTACTTATCCTCTCCTGCGTTTAAATATTCAGATTTCCCAACACAGACACCACACTCCACTCACATACACATGACATATCATAACCACTGTTTGCTCACTTCACGTGTTTAGAAATTTGTCTTGTACATTGTGTTGTCCACGTGGTTGGTGTTATGTTCTATATGTTACCTCAATTTGAAAAAAATAAATATTTAAATAAAAAATAAAAATTATTGACTTAAGTCTTCTATACAATGCACCAAAGAGTATGTTCCGCAAAACTTGTTTTAGTTAATATAAAAACGTAACATTTCAACAATACAAACACTTTTGTTTTTGTTTTGTACTGAAGATATATGAATAAAAGAAAAACTACATCATTTTTATAACATTATAAAGTGATATGATGAGTACTTTTAAATATATTATTAATATCCCAACAGAGACAGAGAAACTCTGGAAACGAATGCGGTTATGTAGGCGTTTACAGGGCTTACGACCTGTCATTGGCTGGGTTAAGTGGCCACTTGATGTATTACAACATTCCCCATTCCGCCCTTCATCTGATAACCATATATGACAATTTTTTTAAAACCGTATAATTTTTGAAATATCTGATATCAGCCCAGCATGGGTATAATCCAGTAATTTGTCTACAAGTATTTGTATACGTTTAAAATGTTGTTAAAAAACTTTTAAATATTTTATTTCGTCTATTTTTAATTTTGTTTCCGTTTTTTTACTGCTTTCTTTGTTCAGAGAAAAAACATAAAACATTCATGTTACAACAGCGTTACAAAAATTTACGAGATCATTAAGAGCCGGTCTTATAAGCATCCGTTAGTAACGCTTGGTTTACTAATCAGGCAATAATTCCATACATTTTGTACCAAATATCACCCGATTAGTGTATCAAACATTACGAACGGATGCTTATAAAACCGGCCCCAAGATCACATTGAAATTGAATAGAAATTGGAATATGTACATATATGAAATTCATTGATTGCCGTTTACTACTACTACTACTTTCCCTTATCCGCACCCAATGGTGCATAGGGCACTGCATTGGTACACCAAGTGCAGTGTATCTTAATCATTTTATTACATGAAGGCAAGATGACCAGTCTTACGCTTCAGTACCAGTCCAAGGTATCACACATGAAATATTAATAAGAAAATCTCACGTAAATAAATATTTCATGTTGACCCCCTACGGGAATCGAACCCGCGACCTCAGGCACGGTAGCCAAATGCGCTACCACTATGCTACGAGGCGGACGTTTACTGATGAGTATCTCAAAATTCAATACGTATTTTCAAAGTTTAATACAAAAAAAGGTAAATAGGAAAAAAATACTAGGGTGGTTGTTATAATTGAACAGCTGAGTTGTAACTTGACTGCTTAGAATTTATTGGACAATTAAGAAGAAATTTATTAGCTAAGTAGTATTTTGAAACTAACATAGATTTATTTAATATATTAAAAAATATATGGACAGCCACTTAATATATTAGGAAATTTTTAGTTGGGAATTAGCACATTATGAAAATCTCGTAAATAGACAGACAGAACTACACACGTTTAAAATGTATGATTTATAGTGAAAGTGATTTTAAAATTAAAAATTTAAATGTTTTATTCATATATACATTTTTTTTTACGTATTTTAAGTTTTTGCAGTATAATAATATACATTAAATACTAAAAATGCAACAGGCCATGGACTCTTCAGTAATTTCATTTACAAATATTGGATTTGGGTGCATATTAAACATTCAATAAGAACCTGCGTCGCCCGAAGGTGCATTACACTAATTGCACTGTAAGTATATTGTGCACTCTAAGGATACAGGTTACTGGGTGAATGGGCTAATTGGCCAAATAAATACTAGGTGAATGCAATAACAAGTCTAGAAATTAACGTAAGGCGCTTGTCCGATGGCGAAATTATGTTAAATTTAAATAATCTTGCTGATCGATTATTTTATGCATTAGCATAATTTTCACCAAACATTTCAGAAAGACAGATTATTAAAATATGATCGACTAACAGTAAAGAGGTACTTTTATAATGTAGAAAAATAATAGAAAGCAACTACGTGACGTAGACCTGACTTGGGAAGGTGCACGGGAAATGATTATTTATATTTTATATTATTATAGGCACAGCTTTTGCTGGTGTGCCTATATCTTTTGTACTGCTTCTTGTCTGCCTTCTGCATCTAAACGGTTTTTGAACTGCTTAACCGTAGTGGAGTGGACAACTAGACCTCTCAATTTGTTCCAGTCTGAAACCACCCTACTGAGGTGGAATTTGGAACGATAGAGCTTCCAGTTGTGGCCCCGTAGGTTGGTGTTGGGATTCAGCTGATACATCTCGTGCAGGGGGCAGTCGTAGTAATCATTCAGTATCTTGTAAATTTCAATTAAATCCCCTCTCTTCCGTCGCTCTTCCAATGATGTAAGTCCTAGTGCTTTTAATCTACCGTGATATGGCATCTTTTTTAATTGTTTGGGGATTTTTGTAGCATATCTTCGGACTTTTTCCAGTAGTTCGATGTCTTTAGTGAAGTAGGGATTCCATACATTATTTTCAATTGGTTAGTAGTTAGCTTGGAGGAAAATTGCGGAATTCATAAGATTCATAATATAGGGAACGGATACGGATTGATGATAAAAATCATAATGATGATAATATTATGATGATAGAAAATAATAAAATATTATATAAATAGATTTACCCGATTTTCCTAGTACGTAATACACATGCTCCACATAGGAAGCGAAGTGGTATGATGATGATGATGATGATAAATATACATAATTCGAGTAAAATCTACAAAAATAAAGGATTTCTGCCAAAATGCTTGCATCACCAGTAGTGCGTGTTGAATACTTTTTATACTGAGTTGATATTATTATATTATAATAAATTAGTTAATTATGAATATCTAACTAACTTACTAACCATCACGCCATTTCTCCGAAGATAGAACGCCACACCATTCTGTCCTGGCACACTTCCCTTGCTTCCTCCACAATCATACATCTTCTCATGCACGCATGTCGATTGTTCCGACTTTTCACATGACCACTTTCACAATCAAGTATTTGTTGTACTTGATCACGTCATGTCTTTCTCGGCCTTCCTCAACTTCTACATCCAGACACAATCGCACCGTAAATCCTTTTAGCCGTTTTTTTTAATCATTTATTCGCTCCACATGTCCAAACCATTTTTAATTTTGTCGATAATGTTTTGCATTCCGCACTAATTTAGACATGAGGGCACCTATCATAAATGTTTTTTTCCACGCGTTCGCCTGAGAGATCGCATTACAACAGCATTCAATCTACTTTCGTCCTTTTTTTCAAACTCCATGCCTCGCTTCCATACAATTAGGGTTGGTACCAGGACTCCATTAAGAACGGCTAATTTAGTCTCTTGAGATAGACACTTATTTGCTACGACAGACTTTAAGGCACCATTAACTCTGTAGTTCTGCGATTTTTGTTTTATTTTTCAGCATTCACAGATTTGTAACAGAGTAAATTAGGTTTCTAAATAGATAAATAATATGAAACTGTATGTACGTTCTTTAACCATCTTTCGTTTAATGTATAAATTCAGTAGCCTGCCAACGTTATAAAGTTCACAACATGTATAAAGCCCGCTATATACGGGACAGTTTTCTGCGCAGTTTTCTATGCAGTCTGAAAACGGTCCCGTATACAACGAAAACTATTTAAAAAAACTGCGTGCTTATGTCAGATTTAAGCTGACATGACAGTTAATGTTTTTTATATGTAAACGTTTAAGTAGACATTGGTTTATTGTATGCTTTTAAATACGTAAAAAAACAATAACATATTTACATTATTAGCTAAATATACAATTTCCTGAGAGCAAACATACGATAATAACTTACAATCGCGTTTCAAAAATACACATATTTAGCGTGTCTTTTGACAGAAGTTTGACAGACTGCACAGTTTTCTGAACAAGAAACTGTGTAGTTTTCTGAACAAGAAACTGTCTCGTATACAGCGGGCATAACTTTCTCTTGTGTAAGTATATAAAATTAAGGCGTAACACATGGCATAATGCAAGTGTGATACAAATAAGCGGTGGCAGAATGGACGGTAACGATATAAGTCCGATAGTAAAAAATGCTATTTCGTCATAGTATGACCGAACATACGGTGAATATTAATCGACCGTAACTGCATTAGAAAATACTGCGTACCGTACTCAAGATGTTACTTCAATTACGGTTCTTAAAAAATCAAACTCATCAATATTTAAGTAAATTCTGTACTGTTAGACAGATATTCAAAATCATCGTTTTTCCATGATCAAGTACCTACAATAAATACTTGAAAGTGGTCATGTGGAAAGTCGGAGCAATCGACATGCGTGCATGAGAAGATGTATGAATATGAAGAAAGCAAGGGAAGTGTGCCAGGACATAGTGGTATGGCGTTCTATCCTCTCTGCCTACCCCTACGGGAAAATGGCCTGATGGTTAGAAAGTCAGTTTATTTTATTTTATCGCTGTTATGGAAATAAAATGAGATCATAGATACATCAATCTAAATTAATTATGGTTTAATATAAAAAATCATTAAAATGCTTCTCCTAAAAATCAGTGATTTTAAAGATTGTCTTTTGTCTCTTAGAATTGGGATCATCAATAAGTATCGGTGAAATATATCACATTAATGATGCGTACATGACGACAGTCGGTAAGTTATCAAAGAGATTTTTTAAATCTCATTTATCAAATTTATGGTGGTTTGACTTTGTAAGGAACACAGAGGTGAGGCAACGGACACAGCAACCCTTGGTATCTACTGTCATCCGGCGAAGGCGTTTCGGCTGACTAGGCCATATACTACGTATGCCTCCCGAGAGCCCTAACCATGCTTGCCTATTTAACACGGCATCAGGTTCTCGGCGTCCGCGTCCTGGTCGTCCACTGTTGACAATTCGTCGGCAGTTTGCGTCAGAGCTGCGGGACGTGGACTTGACTTGGAAGGATGCACGAGAGCTGGCGGCCGATCGCTTGGCCTGGAGGCAGTTTGTGGATTCTATATGCTCCACATAGGGAGCGGATATAGTATAATAATGATGATGATATCAAATTTATATCATTTTCATTAAAACAAAACATTAAACATTAATCAAAAGTGATTTTTCTCAAGCCTGGGTGTTTGTGACGTTGTTCCCCTCTGTAATTGGGCCTCCTGGCCTGTTGAGTGGTTAAAAAAAAATAAAAAAATATTTGGCAGTGCACAAAATATAATAAATACCAGATGTGATAGGTACCTACTTCATTATTTTAAAAAAATACAGAGGTTGCTAAAAGGTTACAATTTTTAATATACGAGTATTACCTTACAATGTGCCTGTTAGAAACATCGGTTTTTGTTTACCTACACGTGTTATTTTAATCAAAATAATTTTCTATTCATAATAATCCATGCAATTTTAGATTGAACCTTGAAAGTTATTGGGTGTTTCATAAAGAATCTGAAGTTGGATAAAAGTAAATAGATTTGCTGTAAGCTTTCACAAAAACAGAAAAAAGTCAGCTACGTCTGTACATAATATATGTAGGTAGAGGTACAGTATTATTTCTTCAAAGCGCATTTTGAAAAACGGAACATCTGTCATTAAATAATTTTTAAATCATCACAAAATAATCATACACAATTTCATATTTAAGTTAAAATGAAAATTTAATTCAACAGTAAAAGAATATTGGGTAAAATGGAAATCGAAATTTTAATCAGTGCAATCATAACCTCAAATAAAAGTTAAAAAAAAATGTTTTGCGTGTGCTCAAATACTTGATTTTACCCATGACGGGCTTGAATTCTCAATGCATAACAGAGAGAATTCGCACGTGAAGTGACTCGCCATATATCCCATACAAGTTCAGATAACTGATAATAATATGTGCAAAGGACATAATAATACTATGTCGCTTGGTAATTTTTTCCTTTCAACCTTCGACATGATGTGACCTGTAAACGCTTAGATATCTATATTCCCATCAAAACTTTCGCCTTTGTTAAGAATTCAATGAGGAATCCACTGCCACCCGGAAATTGAATTTTAAAAATGCTTTCGTGTAGACGCGAATATTTAAAAAGTTTGAAGTCGGATTAAATATCTCAATAATTTAACCAAAAATAAATAAAAAATGTTGAAAATTAGCATTAATTTCAAATCTTAAACAATGACGTCAATCTTTGTATCTAAGTGTAGTGTTTTCCGTTTCCGTTTTTAAAGATGGCCGCCATTCACACTCTCCCTAGAAACAGCTGTTGACAGTTTAAGTGACAGTATTTGTGGAGAAATCGTTTCATAGATTTGGGATGACAGTTTTGTTATAGCTGAATTGTATGTTAGGCTGGAGAAATATGAAAATTATGTGCCGTGCCATGCCGTTAGCTGCCCGTTTTATGACGTCCACTCCTGCAAAATGACGCATTTGGTACTATTGTATATTTGGCGCGGGTATTTTAAAATGTGCTACTACCGCGCCAAAAAAATCGTATCTTTATCAATAACTTATAAAAAAAATATTAAATATTTTTTTTTTGCTTAGTTAAATAGTACGTTTATAGAAAAAAAATACTTTAGAAAACAGTGGATTCCCTCATTGTGGTTGAAAATAGTATTTACAAATTGAAATATGTGCAGATATCATAAGATTGCATAGATTTCTTCTTTTTTTTTTTTTTATAAAGTTGATAGTTAATGTATTCATTTTGTCGTGAAGTCACATGGTTAAATATTAAAAAAAAATAGTTTTAACCTTTGTTAAATAACCGTTTAATGTGCATTATACAACACACTATCGCAATAGATTCGATGGGTTTAAGTAGTAATATAAAAAGTCAGTCATTTTCATACAATGACACTGAAAACCAACAAAAGATTTCGAAACTATCACGGCTCTCGGTATCACAAAATAAAAGACACAAATAACAGTACAATAGTTTACTTGTGATCTGAGATAAACCTCGCCGAAAATGTTATTGAAATAAATTTCTAAATTAGCATTGAAATATGGACGACAATAACATAACTTTGTATATTATTATAATAGTATAATAAATTAAGCATTTGCTTTGTACAATATATGAAAATAAATGTATTAGGTATAGTGAAGAAAAATTTCTTTTAAAGCTTTCTATGGAAAAATTTTTTCAAAATTTCGCATTAAGAATATCGCAATTTGTGGAGGCAAGTGGCTTAAAATTAGCTGACAATTTAATGTAATAAATTTCTTTATTAGTTTCTTTCCTAATGATTCCATTTTACGCTTTGCATAGATACACACATATTCGGGAGAAAAAGCCTAATTAACTAATATTTCTTTTCTTAATGCATAGGGATGCATATAGTATGCAATTGGTACACCAATTGCAGTGTATCTTGAGCATTTATTACATGAAGACAAGGTGATCAGTCTAACGCTTAAGCGCCTGTCCGTAGTAGATTTCAGGCATGAAATATTTTTATGTGAAAAAGCACGATGAAAAAAATATAAGTAGATATATCAAATATATACTCTATGTAAATCGACCCAGCAACAGCATATATAGTAGCCCAACGCGCCAACCACCAAACCACGAAACGGATATAAACAGAAACATTAAAAAATCAGGATCATAACTATTTTCTGCAGAAGATCTGCCATAAAAATAGTGAAAAAAGTATAATAAAAATTCCCTGCACGATTCACTGCACTGCACTTGGTGTTGGTACTAATGCAGTGCCCTATGCACCATAGGGCGCGGATAAGGGAAAAGTAGTAGTAGTAGTAGTATGTATTATAAAAATAATGAAACGTGTGTTGTATTTGAAACCTGAATTAATTTATTCAAATTATGTTAATATGTTTTTTTTATGTCTTTCAATGAATGATTTTTATTTTAGTGTACTATTTGTCTACCTTTTATAACCTATATAATAATCTTGTTTTTGTGTGCTCAATGGTAAACTGTAATACTGTATTTAAATTATTTGAATATAACTAATAAAAGTTAAATAAAAAATACTTTGTACAACTTCCACTTTTATTTATTTGACGAGTAGTGCTTTCGGACCAGTCTGAAGATGCCCGATACAGGGTCAAATAAATAAAAGTGGAAGTGTATCAAGTGTTTTTACTTAACTTTTATTAGTTATATTTAAATAATTTAATCATGGAATTCCACCAATAAAAAATATAAAATAAAAAAAATGTAATACTATGGTTTATCGGGACGATATTGATTTTTAATGTGGTTTAGATTTAGATACTATCATAATTTTAAAAAAAAAAATTTAAAAATTCACATAAATTATGTACCACGTCTACCTAAGGCAGTAGACTTTTATGCTCGGTAAGCATAATGACAGCAACATAGCGTATTTTTGCACAGCAGGGGGCACCATTATTTATACACATAATTATTGCGTATTCCGCACGAGTGCCACTAATTTGCACGTCCCTATTTCCTACCTATAACGCTTGGTGATAAAATACAAGTACTTACATCCGATGTCCTTGTGGTGGGCGATGCAACGATTTCATTTTATTAAGCTTCAATATACTAAGATGATGGACCCGACGAAATTGCAATGTTTATTTAATTTTTATTTTTATTTTATTTACCACCTCAACGGGCCAGGAGCCCAATAATAGAGGGGAACAATATCACTAAACACCTAAACCTGAGAAAAATCACTTTTGTTTTTGTGATTTAACGAGTCAGTATGCCCAATTACAGACGGGAACAATATCACTAAACACCAAAAATTTAGAAAAATCACTTTTGTTTTTGTGATTTAACGGGTCAGTAACACACAAAAACTTGAGAAAAATCACTTTGTTTTTTGTGATTTTACGTGTCACCATGCCCAATTACAGACGGGGAACATATCACTAAACAGCTAAACCTGAGAAAAAATAACTTTTGTTTTTGTGATTTAACGAGTCGGTATGCGCAATTACAAGGGGAACAATATCACTAAACACCTAAACCTAAAGAAATCACTTTTGTTTTTTGTGATTTAACGAGTCGTTATGCCCAATTACAGAGGGGAACAATATCACAAAAAAAACCTAAGCTTAAGAATTTTTCTAAGCAGCCGAAAGGGTCCCATTAAAAGTGTAAATAATAACTGCAAGTAAAAACCAAAACAGGTAGATAAAAGTAGCCTGACTAGATAATTAAATATTACTTTATTTCATTGCCAGAAGTTGTGACTCAGAATTATTTAAGACACTACTTCTTTCGATTTCTTGATCATGGAATAAATCAAAATAAACTTCGAAATTGTTAGTAGATGAAAATAAATCATTTAAACATCAAATTAATGATATGGTGAACATTTTTGGGTTGAGTGAAATTACTTCATAACAATTAATAAGTGCAGGCAATGACGCAAGAAAAATCATGTATTTAGGTTTTCTTATGGACCACGTTAGTGAAGCAACGCGATCACCAACGTATCTACAGGTAGATACATCGCAGTTGTGACCCGTATATTCACGGTAATCTGAAAAATCTCATTGATTTTTTTACGCCTTTCTTTTATTTCTTTTCTCTTTGCGTTGATAATCGCAGGGCTCATTGATGTATATACGCGTTTATCTTCGAACTTTCGGGATGATTTCTATGGTTTAAAAGCATTTATCTTCCAAGAGAGTCATCCCAAAAATATTTTATTTTCACTTTAAAAAAAAAACTATACAATTTACAAACGGATTCACTGAAGGTTTTGTAATTGTTTTTTTTATGGATTCATAAATTTTTTTGCCAAGATTCAAGCTCGTAATGCCATTTATCGAAATATGTCTACTTTCATGGAGAAGTAAATACATTAATGATCGGAGCCTAACCGATTGTTGTACCTAAGATCTTCTGTATATTGTGATTTGGTAGTATGTATACGTATATATTAGAAGTACATAATAATATGTCTATCTAGCGTACATAATATTATATGTTAACTTGCGCTTACTCTATGCATAATGCACATGCACAATATCACATTCTGGTGTCGGATATCTGATTCCCGCTAGTTAAGAGAGAAACGTGGTCACATGATCCGCTACGTTTCTCAAACCAAACGGTCATAGATTGTTCCCTGAAATTTAGCACTAGAACAACGATTTTTTTCACAGGTTTTAGATATATGCCAGAAGCGTGTTTGTAATTCTGCCAGAAGCGTGTTTGTAATATGTTTTAGATATCTGCCAGAAGCGTGTTTGTAATATATTTTAGCTATCTGCAAGAAGCGTGTTTGTAATTCTGCCAGAAGCGTGTTTGTAATATGTTTTAGATATCTGCCAGAAGCGTGTTTGCAATATATTTTAGATATCTGCCAGAAGCGTGTTTCTAATATGTTTTAGATATCTGTCAGAAGCGTGTTTGTAATTTTGCAAGAAGCGTGTTTGTAATTCTGCCAGAAGCGTGTTTGTAATATGTTTAAGATATCTGCCAGAAGCGTGTTTCGTATTATATTTTTAGATATCTGCAGAAGCGTGTTTATAATTCTGCCAGAGGCGTGTTTGTATAATGTTTTTAATATCTGCCAGAAGCGTGTTTGTACTATATTATTTTTAGATACACACTTTGACACACTTCTGTACTGTCAACAATGTATCGTAGACGCGTATATGAAGTCAATCATTAAAATCTCAGACATTACTGTGTATCACCGAAAAAGTGATCCCTGTTCGATTGACTGTCCATAGTTTTTTTTAAAGTTTTTTTAATAATTGTATTATAGTTATAGTTATAATTTTATTTTATTGTTTTTCTTTTGCTTTATCTTAAAATCATATTATGTATGCCTGTATTATTGTGTTAAATTTATGTATGTACATGCGTTGCTTTGGTACTGATACTTACATTTGTTTTGTAAAAGCCCCATGGGCGTGAATAAATAAATATAATTAACCGTTTGACGTCATAAATGTGATATATATCTGCGTGTTTATTCACTGGTGATCCAGCACTGGTCGATATCACAAAACGTGTGACAAAAAATCATGGCTCTGGTGCGTCAAACCTGGAAATGCGATTTTATGGTGGATCTGCCCCATTCACGTGACCATGCTTCCTCTCAACTATACTGAACGCAGATCGGCAAAATGACGTCGTGCTGCTATCACCGGTCAACGGTCTCCAGGTAACGGCGGAGAAAGGCCTCTCTGTCGTGGGCGGAGAGAAATGAAAGTGGTCGGGTTTATTTTTACCCCTGCATATCGGATGCATTAATCGCCGAACCGGATATGGTGACACGACAATTCACGTGTGCAATGCAACTGGATATCGGATGCAATAGCCCTGTGCAAGAGAGGTTTATAGTTTATGCGCAAACGCACCGCGATGGTCCTAACTGAAAATCGTGTATCTCATTAAAAAAACATACCCAAGTAATTTTTTTTCAAGTCTGGGTGTTTGTGATGTTGTTCCCTTCTATTATTGAGCCGCCTGGCTTGCTAAGATGGTTAAAATTAATAAATTTTTCAAAAAACATTAATTCCCAGACCATTAGTTTTATTTATCGTACTTGCTATTTTATTTTCTCCTAATACCACTCCTACTACTTTCCCTTATCCCGCACCCAATGGTGCATAGGGCACTGCATCGGTACACCAAGTGCAGTGTATCTTGATCATTTTATTACATGAAGGTAAGATGATCAGTCTTACGCTTCAGAACCAGTCCAAGGTATCACATATGAAATATTAATTTTTATGTGAAAATCACATTCGAATATATATTTCATATCGGGAATCGAACCCGCGACCTCATGCATAGCAGCTAAGCGCGCTACCGCTATGCCACGAGGCGGATAAACGAAAAATCACAATATCATTGGTGCAATTCGTTTATAAATCGGATAACTAATTGATAAGCGAGATACAATAATTTAAACTTTAATTTTTGTAAAGGTTTTGTACGAAACGCCGATTTATGGTGACGTCACCGTCGTCGCCGATTATGATTGTATCTCGCTTATTAATTATTCGATTTACAAACGGATTGCACTGATAGTTTTGTGATTTTTCGCTTTGTTTTTGTGCATTCACAGATTTTGGTATACAACCCCTTTCGCATTATACAAGAGGTTTCACGAAAAACCCCTACATACTAGGAAACTTATTTTTATTCAAAATTAATCAGTAGCAATGCAGATACAATTTTTTGAAGATGTTTTTCAGATGGCCTCCGTTTCATTCCATGCTCATCAAATCTCTTCGTAGCATTTTGCTTTTCACGCCGGAGCGTATAAGGCTTAATGATGCTTACTTCACAACGGAAATCAAAGCGATATTCTTCAATGTGCTTTTCAGGAAAAATTACAAAATATATTTTTTTGGTAGATGTCCGTCTTCGCACAGAGACCGTCGGTAAACCTGAATGCCTGAATGCTATTTTTATACGGATGACTCACCAGTACCGAAAGAGTGACCTTACAATATCGTACAAGTAAAGAAATGAAACAAAAAATAGGTCGATATGCAAAACAAAGACAACACCCAATTCGTTTACGCGAAATAAGTACCAATCCTTCTACCTTCTACACTTTACTAACTTCTCATAATAAGACCTATGTCAAGAATTAATTTATTTGAAAAAAAACCACGAGCATATAAACAGCGATTATTTTTTATATTATTTATTAAATAATAACCTTGATTTTTTATTTATTTATTCTAATATATATAAAATAATATACACAATTTATATGTCCTACTGAGTTGCCTGCTGCAACTCGTCAGTAGGTGCATAAAAACATGTAAAACAACAAAATTATAATACACAATACATACTCCTGCAAATAAAATTGTAAAATACATATAAATAAAAAGTTCTTTTGAAAAGCATTTAATATTTAATCTCAGTGAAAATACAAAAAAACACCATAATAAAAAAAGTGATGAGTGTTTTCTGAATTTAAAATTTGTCCCGTTTTCTTAATAAAAAATAGAATTATTGTACAATAGTTTAGTGATTATTTCGTCATTGTATGAAGATGTAATTTGGGGTACTTTCTACGTCTAATAGCAGGGAAAGTGACATGTTTCGTGTTGATAAAAAATTCTTTTTGCAAAAAACTGAACAATGATGAATGAATTCAAAAATACTAGAGATCAAAAATTACAAAAGACTTTAGTTTAGTTTAGTTTTATTTTACAATAATGCGGAGTTTTTTCTTGGTATCTTGCCATTTTAGGAAAAGAAATGTCAAGATTTCGTGGCGCCATTTAAAAAAAAAATCTGTAGTAATGTGAAACAGTAGGTACAAATATTTTTTAATTGCGTGCATTGTACAAATATCATGAATTTAAGTCACGTGAAATTTATATTAACGCTTTTCTTACCTATTGAATAAAGGCTTTAAGTATTGAATACATTTATTTTTATTGTTTTAAAAAATCAACCTGGAAATTGTTATAATATTTATAAGATTTTTATATTATTATTTTATAAGTACAAAAAATACGCTTCATCCTTTTTATGATAAACCTACCTACTCAAATATTTAAATATTTAAATTTTGGTCTGCTTTCAAATTGGTTATGCATATATATTTAATAATATAATTTGGTACCGGAGACGGAAAAAAAAGAAAGAAGGTTGTATTAATTGCACTTTGAGGGAAAATATTGGCATAAAAAAAATACTTGGAAAACATATTATATTGTCAATTTTCCCCGGTTTCCTAATCGATAATTATTGAGTAGTTAATTTAAAATTTAACGGTAAGCCAAAAATGGGAATCAACAATCGTTAATAAGGCACTGAAACTATTAGGGTTTATTAACAGAAGTACATCTGACTTCCAAAACATTGTCACTTTAAAAAACTTCTTCTGTTCCCTAGTTCGCCCTCACCTAGAATACTCTTCAGTTTATCTGGTCCCCATACTATGAAGTCCACATTAAATTGATCGAATCTGTTCAACATCGATTCTTGAGAAAGGTAGGCTGGATGATGGGGCTACACAGAAATGAATATACTTACAAGGCATTAGAAAAAGAGCTATTTATGTCGTCGCTGGAAGACCGGCGCAAAAAAATTGATATTATTTACATTATTTAAAATTATAAACTCCTTGCTTGATTCTCCTGATTTACTTAAATGAATAAATATTAACATTCCTCAGAAAAATTTACGGCATTATCAACCTTTTCATCCACACTGGGAACCCACAGGACAAATTACGGTTTTAACTCTGCCATGCCCAGAATTCTTAGACTAGCGAATGTAAATCCTAGTCTTGACTTCTTTGGGAATAAATTGTCTTTTTTTTCGTGAAATCACTAAATTCTATTGAATTTTAACAACTTATTCCTTCTGATTCCCATATACCTACTCATTTTACCGTCCTCTACTATTGTAATTATTTTCTATTGTATTAATTGTAATGTGTTGTACCATTTATGATATAATTGTTAATTTTTGTAATTGCCGATTTGGCGTAAATAAATAAATAAATAAATATTACTATTTTTCAGTTTGGCTCCGTAACGGTAAGTATAGTACATAGTAGGTGATCGGGTTTGAATTTCCTTATTTCAATCGACAATCCCAGCCATTAATTAAACAAGACGTTATTTTAATTTAATTTTAGTCATCAACTGTCAAAACATACGTTATTCATGGCGTAATCCGACAACTTACCAATACATTAATTAATGCAAGAAGACGAAACCAAATAGTATAAACATGATTATTAATGCAATTCTAAGACCTTCACACTTGGATTGATCTGCATTTAGCGATTTTCACTGCGCTTTTCCAAATTAAAAAAGTCATTCCTGGCGCAGAAGGACGTGAACACAAAAACTATTGTAATGTGCATTTTACTTCTTGGCGTCTTTAGCTAGTCAATTTAACAAGCCCGGATGGTCGGATTTCCTATTTGCCAACTGAATTTATTTCCTTCGGAGTAATTAATTATTATTTAAATGCATGTAACTAGCTTAATTAGTGAGTCATCCATTGCAGAAAATATGAACAAAACGTTTGTGGATAAGTGAAAATGGTATATATTTGCAAATTCATTGAAATGCCTAAAAACATGAGTAGATATGTGTGAATTGTCAGATAAAACATTTACTTTGGTAACGGTTACTTAGCGATGCATAGGGCACAACGTAAAGAATCGATCAAAATGGTTTTTTAACAAACTGATTGTTGATTTTTCGGTTTTTCTACCAACAACACACGATCACTAATGTAATTAAACTTCATAACCATAGCTATAGCATAATCTACGTCATTTTTTATTTTATATATTATAATTATTTCCCCTCCTCTCTTCTCTGGTATAAAGATACTAATATCTTGTATTCTTTTTTTTTATAACTATCTTGTTTACATTATCTGTTATTTTTCCATTACATGATTTTTATTTTTCTCTTTTGCCACGTGCATACTGTTTGAGTATACCCACAAACAGGCTATGCCTTGGTGGATTTTTGTTTATATTTTTTTAAAAATGTATATGTGTTTTTAATGTTTATCTATGTAAACAAAAAATTCTTTTGAAAATAAATAAAATTTTAAAATAAAAAATAAAAAAAATGTGTGTAAATTGCGGTTATGACTCGAATATGACGTCAAACTATAAATTACCAATGAGATTTTGATGAATGACGTCATATATGCGTCACAGCTGCGATTTATGTACATGTAGATACGTTGTACGAGGGTTGCCTTTTATGTTTCGGGATTAAGGAACAAAAACAGATTAATAATAATAAAAATCGCGTTATTGTTTTTCAAAATACTCCCCTGAAGATCTATATTACTTTTGCATGCGTTTGAACCAATTGTCGAAGCACTTTTGTCACTCTCATTGAGGTATCTCCAAAACATGCGTTCTGAACGCATCAAACCGCGTCTTCAGGTGTCGAAAAACGTTGACCTCTCAGTTTATTTTTGCGTTCGGGAATAAAAGAAGTCACTATGTGCCAAGTAGGACTATACGGTGGATGACCCAATCAGATCGATGTTTTGAGTGCTCAAAAATGCAGTTGTTTGAGCCGATGTGTGAGAGCTCGCATTGTCGTGGTGAAGAGTGATCCGCCTTCGGGGGTTGGTTTTTCTGATTTCTTGGAAGACAACTGGCAAACAAACGGTTGTGTACCACTCAGAATTGACTGTTCTGTGTTGTTCTAGTGGTATGGGTTGCAACATGTCCAAGTTTTTCCGAAAAAACAGGCCACCATTTGCTGGAAGTGCTTCATGCGCGAACAACTTTTGTTGGTTTGGCTCATCTTGAAACACCCATACAGTCGACTGCTGTTTACTTTCGGGCTCATACGCGTAGATCCACAATTCGTCACCTGTCACGATGTCATAGACGTGTTTCGAGCACCGCGATCGTATTTTTTTGAGCATTTCTTTCGACCAATCGACACGAGCCTGTTTTTGAGCGATTGACAAATTGTGTGGGATCCAACGCGAACCATTTTTTTTGACAGTCAAATGTTCGTGCAATATTGAATATTTGCTGGTCCCACTAATGCCTAAAGTTGTCTCAATCTCACGATATGTCACATGACGATCTTCCAAAATTAATTCGCGCACAGCATCAATGTTTTCCGGAACAACAGCTGATTTTGGACGACCTTCACGAAGTTCGTCTTGGGAGTAAAACTACGACCTCGAGTGAATTCGCCATACACATCGATAAACACTGGTCCTTGATGGAGCTTTATCGTCAAAAGTTAAATTAAGTTCATCGATGCACTGTTGCTGAGTTAATCCACGTCGAATGTTGTAAAAAATAATCGCACGAAAATGTTCACGATTTAATTCCATTTTTTTGCGGGGATGAATCTTTGAGGTAAATGTAAACAACACAAAAGCGCGCGTTTCTCAAAACATTTCGAATACACATGACCACAAAAATGTCAAACTTTACGATACAGGTGTCAGTTGTCAGTTTGCAACATTAGGATTGTCCAATCCCGAAACATAAAAGGCAACCTATGTAACAGTGCTTGTCTTAATCCCAAAGATTGTTATAAATCTACGTTCCTTTCTTCAATCCAAAAACAGTTGGCTCAAATGAGAAAATATGGCTAGTTTCTATAGAATACACAAAACTCTTGTACTCAATAGTGCATGCAAGTTGGGCTACCCAGAAAAATCAACATTTGCAGAACATTACATAGGTCATAAATTCTCATTTGAGCCAACTGTTTTTGGAGAGCCCAAAAATCAGCAAGCCCGGTAAATAAAGGAAGCCATTAAAATACACGAGCATTCTAATAACATAAACAGGGATAATGGGCTACGACTACGAACTTAATGGTACCCAATGATTCCAAGGTCCGACTGCGACACGGTACACACTCCTCACACTTACTATTACTCACACATCAGCCAAGAATATGGACTCTGCAATGTGCTCCAAAACGTCGGCAACACAAAGCCCACAAACAACGGCATAATAACCCAGAAAAACTATAAAGGCCGTGAAAATCCACGTATTTTGATATATTTTGATACATACTTAGTCAATAACAATACGTGTCCTGTTCAATGACACAGTCTGTTTACCTAAAATGTGATTTATACCTTAGTTTTTTTAATATGAAATCGAAACGAATTCGTTACTCATAAATGTTGACCATGGAGTTTTTACCCTACCTTGTAGTTTTTACATCCCGAAACTGTGTCAAATGTCTGTTATTAACAAAACTAGACCAAATCCGAGGAGATTCTGAGAGAATATTTTTACACTTTAATATAATTTGCATTTGAACATTCAAATGCTTATCGACGGTGGAAAGGAAAAAGTTACTGAGCGATATAGGTAATATGCGCAAAGGAAAATTATGCCTTTAAAAGCCTGATCAAGCCTGATCGAAGCCTGATCATCATGCCTTTATAAATATAACAAAAGAGCAAGATTCACTGCACATGGCGTAAGTACTAATGCAGTGCCTTATGCGCCATTGGGCACATTGGGCAGATAGGTAAATAAAAAACTTGTTTTTGACTCAAATTTATTATTGTATTTTTTACCGACCAGATCGGATTCAAATCAATATTTGTGTTCGATTATCAGGGGATGGAATGGATAGAAATTTTACATATTTTCGACAAAGAAACACGCAGTTATATGTCGGGATATTATTTATCAATATTTTTTTTTAAACGAAGTTTATTTTTTCTTTTTATATCCCTACAGAGATGAGGTAGATTCTTTCGAATTCAGGAATATGGAAACGCTCGAATATCCATATTTCTGAATTCTAAAGAATTCCACCTCATCTCTGTATGGATATAAAATGAAATATATACCTACTCAACTCTTGGGATAAATACAGATTTGTACAAGTATTTGAACACACCCAAAATGAAGTTTATTTTATTTCATTAATTTGTATTTCCTCTGCGGCTGCTGATGGATCGATACTGAAAAGAGAGGAGGTGAGAATGTTGGCTCGCGATAGGGTCTCCAGGAAGATCTAGTTATACATGCTTAACATAGGAGCGAAAGTAGAAGAAATAGGTATATATTTTCAATGTTGAGAAATATTGTACGAGTATAAAGACGAATTACTTTTTTTTCTAGAACTGTATAGCGTGTTTAAAACTACCTATTTACATGAATATAATAATTAAATAATTATATAAACCGCGTGTAGGTAGACATGTATACAATATATTGTATTATGTGGCTTATAACAGTTGGAGTTGGAAGACTTATTCCTTTAATAATTCGTCTTATTATTATTTAAGCCGAGCTAAAATCTGCACTTAATGCAGCTTGATTATGGCCATTAACTCATATTGCTAATGGATGGCCAGCGATAGGTCAGTTAACAACTAATGCCAAGTGTTATCAATATGTACATATCATTGTAGGTGCTTTTATATGAAAACACCTCGACAAGTTCAAAACACGGAAATTATCATTGGAATCTATTTATTCTTAAATTATCAAAAAACTTTTGTAGGTTATTAAAAAAAAATATATATATTATATATACATATCTCAAAAGCGATTTAATTTATTGAGTATAAAAATGGAGAAACGTAACCTTTCGATATTACTTACCTATTTATAAGAAGGGAAAGGTTTCTACGGTTTCTACCGGTAAAGGTAAATTCAACGTTTAGGCAAGACAGAAACCCAAAAAAATCCTTAGGTAAGTTTACTATGTTTTATATTACTAATGTAAAAGGATCGCTGTTTGAGTATAACATGTGACAACGTGGTGTATTTTCGTCAATTATCAATTTTTCTCTATTTAATCGATGAATTGTTATATCTACCGAATTTACTTTTACTATTCGTTTCATTATAGGTATACGGTGTAACAAAACTCGATGTACAAGCGGAAAACCAGTGAATCTACGTCATATTTGGAGTCGATTTTGTAGATTTTTTTTTATTTATTTGAGCCACAGTTTTCGAGAAAATTGAGTTCGAAGTAATTTTTTTTGCCGATAAATTTTTGCAAATTGTTATCAATCAAATTAATACTATCCATGAAGAAAACAAAATAAAAAAAACAGTATTTTAATAGGCGTTTGTGCTATTTTACTTAATTTGCCATACTTATAAAGCTTTTACGAGAAGAAAAAAAAATTTTAAGCTCATATTTAAAAAAACACATTATTACACATTCGACTCCAAATATGATGCAGATTCACAGTTTTCGGGTTGTACTACGAGTTTTATTACAAGGCAAGTACGCAAAATTAAAATCTATACTATTTTTGTGATCTACCTACCCAGGTACTTCTCAAATTTATTCTATGTTGATAAACTAGATTCTCAACACTTTTTGTTTTTAGCCCATTTAAAAAAAAAAAAAATTGTACAATAAAGATTAACTGAAATTGACGTAAAAGTTAAAGAGTTTATTTTTATCTGAAATCGGTAGGTACTTATTTTAGGAAATCGAGAGTAGCGCAAGAAACACTTAAACGCAATTTCAAATAACAGAAGCCTATCATTAAATATGTGCAATGTTTTTATTAACAATAAAGTTTTCATTTAATATCTATATTCTATATTTCCCCAGTATATTACACAAAGCCAATAATAATTGCGTTTCAATACACACTCGAGGAGATGCTAAATGAGTCGTTGCGAAAAAAAAAACACAGATAAATTTAGCTATTCATCCAAGCATCAAAATTATTCATGGCATCACTTTATGAATCGTAAAAAGTAAATTGCGAAAAAAGTTAGAAAATAGGTGCAAATAGGCCTACGAAAGAAATGTCACAAAGATTGCGAAAAAATACGAATTTTATAAGATTACGAAAACTTGACGCAATGGTTCATTTCAACTTTATAAAATTTAACGTTTTTTTCTTCAAATAAATTTTTGATAGTTACACAATGAAAAAAGATATATAATATGTGAATAAATAAAATGGGATTCTTAATTGTTGATAAAAACAAACATAAAGTGTTGAATGTCTAAGGTACGAGTGATTACACAATAAAAACCATTTCCCCGAAGGGATAGGCAGAGAGGATAGAACGCCACACCACTCTGTCCTGGCATACTTCTCTTGCTTCCTCCACATTCATACATCTTCTCGTGCACTCACGTCGATTATTCCGACTTCTTACATGCCAACTTTCAAGCACTTGTTTTACTTGATCATGCCATGCCTTTCTCAGCCTTCCTCCGCTTCTACATCCAGACACAGTCGCATCATATATATTTTTTTAGCCGTTCTTTCATCATCCATCGCTCTACATGACCGAACCAACGTAAAAATACCTTTCTTAATTGTGTCGATAATGCGTATCTCAGCCTTGCATTCTGCTCTAATTTCAACATTTGTGCACCTTATCATACATAGTTTTACCACAAATTCGCCTAAGAGATCGCATTTCGATAAAAATGTATTTGTTTATGTAATTCTCTATTTATTTAACCGCCTCAACACCTCACCCAGCCAGGCCGAATAGCAGAGGGGAAGAACATTACATATATACACGATTGTTTTCACAGGCAATAAAAATCACTATGGATTTGTGCCGCCGTCCAATAATTATTTATATTACAGGTACTCGTATATCAATTCCCGGAAATTTTTCCTCCGTAGCGTTGGGTTAGCCGTCCAATCGTCGGTTATTATATCGAGGTAGGTATATATATGAAATCATTCGGCGTTATAATAATTTATCGGGAAAAATAGTCGCGTTGACTATTCATCCTGATAAATTCAAGAGTGTAAATGTAATTTTTGAATAACTCAAAGTAAATTAAGTGCTAAAAGAGAAACGCTTTTATCTCCGTAAATTAAAATAAATTGAATAATAAATCTACTAATTGGTTCTTATTGTGTTGCATAGAAAAGTTATAATAACGGAAATCAAATGCCTTTCAGGGGCATGGCACAAAAAGTTCAACAACGCTCCATTCGACAAAAACCGTGGAAAACTGCACGCTAGGTTTTCTGCAAAAAACCGCCATCGGAAGGCTATATTTTGTACGGAGCCAGTCATTCGTAAAGTGTTGACCCTCGACTTGTAATATGATATCCAACCTGCTGCATGCGAAGCGAACCACCGCGACCGGTCAATACAAATTAATATTACAATCGTAATAAGCTTTCGATTTTGTAAAAATGAACGCTGTTGAGATTTTAAGCCAGTATCTACTTACTTAGGTACTGCAGACTAGCATATTTTGGAAACATATTGTTCCCCATTTTAATGATGGATCACCGAAACTCTTCCATAAAACAAAAATCCAATGTCTATTCTGCTGCATCAGCTGAGCAGAGTAGAGGTCCCTGCCAGGGGATCGATTCTACTAAGGTTTAAGACATTTTAGCGATTCTGATAATTGTCACTCAACTGTCACTGTCAAAAATCGGAATCGGATTTTTAGCTTCAAAGTAGAGTAGAATCTTGGTAGAATCTCTCAAGGTCTATGCATTCGTCGAATAAGTAAGATTAGAGATTAACGATTTGACAGTTCGGCGGGAAATAGGCGTCTAGTGACGTTTGGGTTTACTACCATAATTGCACCACTGCTCTACTAAAGCGACGCCGACGCCCTAGCCTATTTAAATTTTACCTAGCTCACACATGAAATATTTTCAATGGGTTTGTAAATCAGAATTTTCTGTGGATTCAGAAAAATAAAGCGATGAATCACAAACCGTCAGTGCAATCCGTTTGTTAGCTAGAAATAATTTAAAGTTTGATTTTTGTAGATTTTGTATGAACGGTGACGTCACCGATTGTATGTGAAATAAAAACAATAAATTATTGTATCTCGCTTATTAATTATCCGATTTAAAAACGGATTGCACCGATGGTCTTGTGATTTTTCGTTTTATTTTTCTGCATTCACAGAAAATTAAGGTCTACAAGCCTTATTGTATCGAAGTTTTTTTAAATATCGTTATTGTTTTTAAACATTCCACAGTTTTAATAACTAGTCCAGTAGCTCAATCACAGATGACTATCGACGTGCTAATAAGCGACGTGATAACGATTTCCCACCACGGATGTTTAACGTTTTCGCGATCACAATGGAACATCCGTTAAAAGTTATCGATCGGGATTATTAATTACCGCTTTAAATAATATGGAAAATACGCCAAAACTGTAAGTAAAGTAAAATAATTTAGTTTTATTTGTTTGTGCACAATTTATCATGCCATTTATTTGCTTTAAATCAATTTGAGAAAGCAATAAAACGAAACATTTGTCAAAGTATGCCTTTCATCTGTGGTGCTTGGCAACGCGACCGTGATATGAACGTATGTTCATTGTGATCGGTCAAATGCTTATCACGTTTTTAAGCACGTTGATAGTCATCTGTGATTGAACTACAGCTCACTGGGTACCTCTTCTTGAGCCACAGGAGTCGCCAAACGGTTTGAATAAATTCAATTGCTAAGTAAAATTATGGAGAAATCCGGTAAAAAAGATTAATTAGCAGGCAGTAGTCTATGGAGAAAAATATTAGACGACAGCGAAGTAAACAATACATACCTTCTTTTTGTAAAATATAAGAATAACTCCTCAGCAAGAAGTACCCCAGACCCAGTAAGGACCAAATAAATTATTGAAACCTTCTATAGCAACAAGTTCTGTATTTTTTTAAACTGTTTAAAAGCCTTGTAACTAATTTATTTCAGTAATAAAAACACAATTATTACTCAAACATAACGAGGTTTAAATTAATATCAAAATTGATATTTATATTTTTATAATAATTATTTTATTTAACTGTTAGGTTTGATGCCATCTCTGGCGGTAATGAATAGTTACCTACTGTGTAATAATTTTAAAAAATGTATATATAAAATGCCCTATGGGGCGTAAAAACAATAAAATAAAATAAAATAAATAAAATAAAATTATTTATGTGTGCTATTGTTATGAATATATTTTTTTTTTAAATGTCCTAAATGACTTTCTATAACCCCTGTCAATATAATCATATGTTAAGTTTATGATATTAAGTAAATATTATGTTATAAATTAATATAAAAAATGTATCATCTTCGTAATATGTGGGTGTGTGATAAAATAGGTATATCAACTTTGCATAAACTGATAAGAAATGCAAATGATATTTGAGCATGATGATGCTGTTTTTGATATGTCATAAGATACATGAACACGACACGACACACATATCTGCAGAAATGCTAAAAAATATTTTCCCAGTAATTTATTTTTATCAACTATGGCTAAGGCGAGGCGTACTGACAAAAGAAGCAAAATAATATGTATGTCTCTAATGACAGGAAGGGTGCATTATATTTGTTAGGAAAAAACTAGAATTACTAAAATATTAAGACGTTAAAAAAGTTTTCGCAAAAACGTGTAATATTTTTTTTATTTTACAATGTAGGTATTATGTGTAAAAAAAACTAGGTTGTTTTACATTCAAAGAGATTATGTAGCGGGGGTTAGGGCATTAAACTCCTGACGTCACTGCGATATGTGTAGACCAATTGTGTTTAAGAGATTGCATAGATAAGAATGTTTAAACAATACGTAAAAATGAGTTAATTTATAAGATTAAGAAGACACAGTGAAAGCCCCACCCTTTCCCTAGACTGTTTTAAAGACTATTGAGTCTTTTTTCAGTCCAGCACAACTCTACCAATTTTTTAAAGCTAATCCGCGAAATTTAATATGTTCAGTTTTTAACGGGAAAAAGCGGAAGAAAAGAAGGTTAAATACGCGACCAAATGCTTACATTGCCCCTATCACTGTCTCGGCTCTAAGATTGTCATAAACACATTCACCCCAACCTGCTCAAGGAGCTAGCCCAAATTAACAGTGATAGGGATATTAGTAATTCTACCCCTTTTTTAGCCGTTAGTTACAACCACCTCCCGCCCAACCGCAGCCTTCTACCCGTCTCCCGCCAACCACGCCCAGAGAAGACGCGGCAGCAACCCCGGCTGAGTCCAAACCTCAACATACAATATTTAACCAGTCATCCTATCTCATGCGTCCCCTGCCGCACCCTATCCACATCCTAACCAAAACAAGTCACAGTCATGCGCAAAGAAATGAGAAAGAAGGACTCCACTAAGGAACACCCACGCCAGTCCCCAGAAACGCAGCCCCGAGGGACTCAGGAAAGCGAGGGCGACTAGACGGGATTAAGAAGACAGTGAAAAAGGGCAATATAATTTAATTACAGTGGGTATTTTCCATGAAAATCTCATATCTAAAACCTAGCATTTTGGAATTTCGCCTTAATGTAAAGCCCTGAAAGCCTAAACTGATAATTTGGACACTCGCACTTGGTGTACCGTATGCAAGATCAGGTGCGGATAAGTAAAGAAAATAAATATATTATAACGTTACCTTCTGTTTTGTTAACTACTCGTATGTGCAACAACATGTTTCCTTACTTTTACAAAACTATTTTTTATCATCATAATCATTCCATTTATACCCTCTAAGTGAATCATATACGAGTAGGTATATGGATTACACAAACTCCCTTAAAGAAAGGACCAGCTTCCAGTTGCCGCGCGCCTTCCCAAGTCAAATCTACGTCATTTACCTCAGACAGAAATCTCCGAGGAATAGGGTTCTTCCCGATAGCATGAATATCCTTGAAAACGTTATAAATATTTAAAGTATATTTTTACAATTCCAACGATATAAAACACAATGATCAAAAATTTTGTTTTCATTTATAAATTTATGTTTAAAAAAACACGAAAATAACGAATGATTTTTTAACGCCCGTTATTGGCTAATGACGTAATTCCGGTCCACCGTGAAAGGCGTGAAATTGATTCCGTAGTGAGCGCGCCTATATTGCTGTGACGTCACACCGCATGCGCGCCAAATGGAGGATTTTGCGAGCGATTTGAAAAAGTGCTATTTCAAACCACGCTAGAAAATTCATGACATCGTAAAAAAAAATTAAAAATTCACTTGATATTGTAATTTTTCAATCAATTTTTTTTAAATCAAAAATCGGAAAGAACCCAATTGTTAGCAGTTGATTAATTGAAAAAAATCTCTATACCAAAAATCTCAATTGACCTATATTTTGTATTCAGATTTACAGCATTTTCTAAGAAAATATGTTCGTATTAAAGTCACGAGCGTGGCATTTTTCCAAAACGATTTTGTACCGTGAATTATAAAGATTTATGCACATATCACTTGCTGCAGATAATTTACACAGATGGTTTCATACAAAATAATGCACTTGTGAACGATTTGTCACTAAATTTTTTTCTGTCTGGTAACAGAAAGCAACAAGAATGTAGGTCGAGTAGTTTAGTCTAGACTTCAATCACTTATTATTTCATAAATCATTTAATTTATCGGTTAGAATTCACGCCAATTAGGGGATAAACGTAATATTAATTACGGTTTTTTTATAAGGAAGCTGCAATCGTATGAATTCTGATCGTGCATTAAATGTCCTAATATGTTTCATAATATAAGTGGAATTTTATAATTATAATATACATATTCATTATCACCATCACCATTCCATATCCTCTCCCTACGTGGAGCATATGGATTACACAAACTGCCTCTAAGCCAAGTGAAGTTTCATTGCTCCAGATTTTTAATTCCGCATAAACGTTATAATTTATAATATTCATTACGGATTTCCTGACAATGAACTGTGTGATTTAAACATGAGGTTGACCGCTAACGAATCGAAGTTTTCCTGTTAGGCAAGTAAATAGGTATAAGGTTTTAGATTGCATTAAAGACACTTCAGTAAATAGTGTTGCTATTTTACTAAACATTTTTGTGCTATGTGGAGCATATGGATTTCACAAACTGCCTCCAGGCCAAGCGATCGGCCGCCAGCTCCCGTGCATCCTCTCAAGTCAAGTGCACGTCCCGCAGCTCTGACGCGAAAACTGCCGGCGAATTGTCGACAATGGACGTCCGGACGCCGAGAACCTGATGCCTTGTAAAATAGCCAAGCATGGTTAAGGATTTTAGGAGGCATACGTAGTATATGGCCTAGCCAGCCGAAACGCCTTCGCCGGATGACAGTATATTCTAACATTATCCCAGGAGTGCATTTGAAGCTACCTTCTCCATATTGATTGTTCTTGAGGTTAGTTCGTAAAACTCCATTTTAATTTAGGTAAAAAATTGTATTTAATAAAAACACAAAGAGTTCTTACACAGGTTTTTTATTAAAAAACACTTTTGTCGTCGACGCGTTTCGTCTTATTAGGACATTTTCAAAACACTCTGCGTTTCGTCTTATAAGGACATTTTCAAAAAACTCTAGAGTGTTTTGAAATTGTATTTAATAAAAACACAAAGAGTTCTTACACAGGTTTTTTATTAAAAAACACTTTTGTCGTCGACGCGTTTTGTCTTATAAGACGAAACGCAGATTGTTTTGAAAATGTCCTAATAAGACGAAACGCGTCGACGACAAAAGTGTTTTTTAATAAAAAACCTGTGTAAGAACTCTTTGTGTTTTTATTAAATACAATTTTTTACCTAAACTACCTTCTCCATACAAACATATGACTGGACTGTGTACGTCCGTGAGCCCTTCATTATCACAGCCGACCTTTGTGAACACTAGTCTCCGGTGTGATAAGGCAGGATGTGGCTTTCACACAATAAACAATAGACATGGACAGAGGACGCGTAAACTCCGCTATCTGCCGGTCATGGCCGAACTCCTGCGGTATCATTGTCTCCTGATACACCTTGGAGCGAATACTACGGTACGTCAAAAATAAAATTGTTCTAAAGTTTTTTTTTATTTATTAAAAAAAAATACATATTAATTACACAAATACATATCTAAAAAAAATTAACGAAAAACTAAATATACTAGGTACATAAGAAAAAGAAAGAAGAATATAAATATATAAGCATTTAAGGTACTAGTAATTATAGTTATGTTTAGGTTTAATTTAAAGCATTTATCCAATTCTGAGAATATTTTTTAAAGTACCTTAAGCAATGCACTTGCTTCAGCTAGCCAAAAGCTTCCATATTCCTTACCGGTAGAAGGTTTTCGATTGGTCGCGAAGACGTGTTTTTGTGTTACAATAATTCGGCCACTTTTAAAAATTTCGATCCACAAAAAAACATTTACGAGATAAAGCAATTAAAGCAGTTTCCCCGCCTTGTGACAAGTCTCTGGTGAATTTCAGCGCCTTTCACACCCCCAGACCTCAAAAATCTTATCAATGTTCGTTTCTCGTCTTGGGTGCAATCTGATTACGGAGAGAGGTGACATGCTAATTAAATTCCGCACACGTGACCACCACGCGCCGACTTAACGCGTACACGTGCGGGCGCCACCTAAATAATATCTTTGTTTAAAAAAAATTGTAGAACGACTTACCCACGTACATTGATTTATCAATACACTTAGATATGAACTGAACCAAAAAAGTGAATAACACTTCAACTCCGCCAAAACCTCCAACTCCGTCATACGCGTTTTTGGTTTTTTCTTTAACCGCCGGCGCCGGCCGGGTCGGACGTCCAGAAAACAATCAAAAATGCCTTCCTGTGTCGTGAAACCGTGTAAAAACCGTACGGGTAAAATTAACAAAAAAGATTGTGTAATTTCCATATGTAATGTTTTTTTATATTTGTTTACATAGCCTTGAATAGTTAATATTCAACGAAGTTTTCTATATAAATAATTGCGAATAGCGCGTCCACAACAAAAAAAAAGTCATTTTAGATGGATAGTAAAATTCATGAACGCTCCTCATAAGGAACGGGTTAGTGTTGTATACTGTTACTGTAACCCTATATATAGCCCATACTTTTTGCGGTGTGTGGGCGGATGCTTGCCGGCAGTCGAAGGGCTCTGATAGGTCGACCCGTCTAAGTGTATTGGTAAGAATTAAAGGTGCGGAATCTTCGTGTCATTACTTTTTCTAAATAATTTACTCTGCAAGGCAGATCTAGGTTTATTAATAAATCAATGCCCCCGGACATAGCAACCAGCAGTCTCTGTGGCTTAAACACACAAAGGGCGTGGCCAGGATATCTGCTACTCCTGCGGTATCATTTCATTCCATTTTGTAACCAATTCATGTCTGCCAATTTTTTTCTCAATGGAGACATTCAAGAATTGAATTTCCAACCTGTAGACTGTAGAGGAACTATAGCTAAGGTCAAGCACCACTCACAGGCATTGTTTTATTTTCAAGGTTTGGTTGGATGATTCGTGTCGAATTACTCTTCGCTAACCGCAGCAAACAATACGCAAGATCAGTGTTGACAGAAGCAATTCAGGAATATTTACGTAATAAATTATATTATTGTGCTGTGCCTGCTGCCTGAGCCTATAAACATAAATCTAGAATAGAAACCACTGATTGTGAATGCCTTTCGATAAATTGAAATTCCATCATAGCTTTTCTTTTCTGATTTCGGAACACTACAAACTCGATAGCTCGATAGCCTCTCTTTCTATGCAATACGACAGAAAAGATATGAATTATTTCTCCGAAAACGTGGTGTTTAAAACATAACGATTAAATATTTTAAATTAGAAGTACGACATTACCGACATTATTAGATAATATAATATGATACGTAACGCCGTCAATTTATACGATATTCAAATATTTTTTTACTATCAGGTAATTCCTTTGTCGTTATGATTAATTTTCCTCTGATTAAATAATGTAAGCGTCACCTATCTGAGTTTATTTCATGTCCATATTATTAAAATAGTACAACCTCCTTAATACATAGGTACTCACTTAATTTGGTGGGAAACACAACTCCTTTAAAATAATTTTAAATAAAATATAATACATCATAATGAAAAATGAATTTTTCACCATTATTAGTTATTTTATAATAAAAGAGCGAATCCAGTTTGTATAAGGTACAATTAATTTTTCCAAGAAATAAATCACGTTCAAGGTACCGCTGGAACCATTTCCGAGATACAACAAACATGAAGCATCGTTTAAACAATATTTGTAAAGCACGCTTCTGTTTATTTTGCAGAATATAATGTGATCTAAAACATAAGGAACGCTGATATACAAATAATATACTGACTGATAACATCCATTTGTCAAGACTGATAGTGGACGACCTCAAAACTAAAACGATTGCAGGTGGAACTCAAATAAATAACGTGAAGATATTAATAGAAATCTCTACGTAGACGAAAGGGCTTGCTTAAGAAGAAAATAAAGGAGTTTTAAGAGCTGTTAATATAAATAATTGCAGCTTTATTGACCTTTAACCTGTCGTATATTTTATAAATAAATTATCTACAATAAAATAATTAGAAATCGCCTTCTACGTCTACTGAGTATAATTCTCCATTAAATATTCTGCCATTGATCGAATATCCACACATTTTTTTTGGGAGTTGTATATGAAGGGAAACATAGAGTGCTTTCACATGTTGTGCAAAAATTCGGCTACGTTGCACGTTAGTGCGTAAGAAACCGCATAGCAGACATCTTTTGAAAACCCTGTGCACAGTTTTTAAGGTTCCTTTATTCATTTATTTACAATAACTAAGAAAGCTGAACTATTAACATTTAGGTACCTACATATTATAACTAACCATCACGCCATTTCTCCGTAGGGGTAGGCAGAGAGGATAGAACGTTATACCACTCTGTCCTGACATACTTCCTTTGCTTCCCCTACATTCATACATCTTCTCATGCACATCCGCTGATTATTTCCAGTTTTTTCAGAGTTTTCACATGACCACTTTCTAGTACTTGTCATGCCATGCCTTTCTCGGCCTTCCTCGGCTTCTACATCCAGGCACACTTGCATTTAAACTTATTTTGGCCGTTTCTTTCGTCACTCATTCGCTCCACATGACCAAACCATCGTAAAAGCCCTTAATTTTGCCGATAATGCTTATCTCAGCCTTGCACTCTGCTCTAATTTCGACATTTGTACACCTATCATATATAGTCTTACCACACATTCGCCTGAGAGATCACATTTCAACAGCATTCAGTCTACTTTCATCCTTCTTTTTCCAACACCACGCTTCACTACCATACATAAGGGTTGGTACCAGAGCTCCGTTGTATACTGCCACTTTGCTTCTTTCGATAAGTTCTTATTTGCCACTATCGATTTCAAGGCACCATTAACTCTGTTTCCGGCACTAACCCTTCTCTCAATGTCCTTATCCACATTTCCGTCTCTTGTTAACATACTTCCCAAATATACAACTTCTCAAACTGCTTTAATCTGTCTCCATTTACTATAATCTTACATACAGTCATATTCGCATTTCTTTCAAAAACCATCACATTTGACTTTTTCACATTCATTAACAAATCACTCTCCTTGCACACATCGTAAACCTTTGTGACTAAGAACTGCAGCTCTTCTTCGCTATTAGCAAGAAGCACTGCATCATCAGCGTACAGAAGGCAACTGAGAATCAAATAGAATATAATATAATGCCTGCATACTGTATTTACTGTGCATTTTTATGGATCTAATTCACCATCACTCTGTGATTTGTTTAATGACAAAGTATAAAAAGATAGCAACGACTTTTCCGTGTGTGATAAAAAAGGTGTATTAAAAACAGACATTCAAGTTGTAGAAATGACGAAAATCTCAGGGACAGAATGAAAAATATTATCCTAAATAATGAGAACCGATTTTGACCCACTCTCAGATATTAACGGTTTTCGATAAATTTAAAGACAAAATCAAATAGAACTAAAAAACTAAATATCATTTTCAAGTAAATTTTATCGTTCATAAAACATAAATATTTACGTTCGGGATTGGCCGTGAAATGTAAAACAAAAAATAAAACAAATCTGCAATATCTTAAAACAAAAACAACATTGAAGATAAAAAACAATTTATTAAATAAAAGTGTTATTATTATGACGTAAAATTATTGCAATATAAACTTGACGTGTATATTGCGGTGGCCATTTTGTATTAAATAATAACAAGACAATTCTCGGAAAACGACGAATTATTCTGAGAATTTTAAGGCAAGCATTATTCTGAGTTAGTGTTGACTTTGACACACCCCCTCATTCAAGTAACACGTGATTAGGGGTTACATCAGAATAAGTCAGCAGAGATCTTCGAACAAGAATTTACTAGAAATGGCGTTTCCATAAAAATTTTCCAAAATATATATAAAACGCGTTTAGGGTTAATTTCATAACACCACTTATCATCAAATTCCACAGTCTAAAAACTCCAGCACTAAGGCCAATACACGAAACGTGTAACGTAGATGTCTAGTGATGACGTAGATGCCTATTGATGACGAAATGTCACTTTTCTGAAATTCTTGTTCGAAGGCAGAGATCATTTAAATTTTAGATAAATTGATCGTTAGCGTAGTGTATAAAGTATGTGTGACAAGTGTAGAAAAATACATGTTGTATCGTCTTGGTGGTACTGGAGGTGGTCCCTTCCGAAGAAGAAGAAGAAGAAGAAGAAGAAGAATTTTCCCAAATATAATTTTTATTCCAAAAATTATATAGATACAGTAGGCAGCAATCTTGAGTCTTGGGCGAAGAGCGGTGAGGATATACTTGTCTTGATGTTTTTTACGCAACTAACTAAATCCATGAAGGGTTCTCCTTATATAGGGAACGCCGATGACGACACAAAAATTCAATCATGTGAACCTTTGTTCCTTCCTTTGTCTATTAAATTAAATATCTCAATCTAAAAATATCGTATATCCATCACGATACTCTTTTTCCCAAGTCTTTTTAATATAATATTATTTCTAGATTAAAATGAAATAATTCAATAAAATATTACACGTTAATCAAATTAAAAATTAAGGGAAACAATACATTTTTCATTCTAATATTAAAAATATCATTATAAGGTTAAGATAATAACAATATATCTGTTTTTCATTATAAAATTAAAAATATTATTATAAGGTTAAGATAATAACAATATATCTGTTCATCCCAATTGATAAGGCATTATTCGTTCACGCAACTAGGCCAAATTGTTCTGTATTATTTCTATAAAAGAATAAGGAATACCTATAATAATAAAGTTATAAGGAATACCTATAATAATTATTAAATAAACTAAAACTTTACTTAAATGCCCATAAAGTGTGCAAATAAGTTTTTCTTTAAAAATTGAGGCATCGGAACAGACATACCTTCTCCCGTGAATCGAGGCGATTCACCCAAAACCGACTAATATACCTGTATTTACTTTACATCTAACACAGCAACTTTTGTCGCTGGTCTACGGTATATTCCTTGGCTAGTTTTTACTTCTACTACGCGAATTTGATTGTTGGTTCCTTTGTACACCTTTATGACCATACCTCTTGCCAGGTGTTTCTTGGGGAGTGTATTATCGCAAATAATCACAACGTCACCTTCTTGTATATTTGGTACTGAATCATACCACTTGTTGCGTTTTGTCAGTGTCGGAAGATATTCCCTTACCCACCGGTTCCAAAATTGATCAGCAAAGTATTGCGCTATGCGCCATTGTCTTTTTAAGCAAAATGTGTCGTCTTCGTTGAAAACACCTATAGTCGGCGAATCGTAATTATATCCTAACAGGAAGTGGTTGGGCGTAAGACTTTCACTATCTTTACTATCAAGCGACACATGTGTCAATGGTCTACTGTTAACAATATTTTCCGCTTCTAATAATAAAGTATATAAGGTTTCGGTTCTTGGTGCTCGTTCCTTCAATACGGAATACAACGCTCTTTTTAACGATTTTATCAAACTTTCCCACGCGCCCCCGTGATGTGGACTTACAGGTGGGATAAATTTCCAGCTAATTTTTCTTATACACATTTCCCTATTTATAATTTCGTGATTCAGGTGCTCTATTGATTGTTTCAGTTCTGTATTTGCAGCTTTGAGGTTTGTCCCGTTATCTGACCAGATAGTGTTTGGGTATCCGCGCCGTGCAATAAAATCTTCTTAGAGCTAATATTGTTGAATCCGTCGTCAATGAATCTGCCACCTCAATGTGGATAGCTCTCATTGCCAAACAAGTGAATAATACCCCATACCTTTTTTCAATCCTGCGTCCTATTGTTACGTTTATTGGCCCAAAATAATCCACTCCTGTATTTGTAAAAGGTCGAACATGGTGCTCTAATCTCTCAAAGGGCAGATTTCCCATCATAGGAGCCCTAGGCTTAGCTCTATTATTTTTACAGATTTGGCATAAATAATTAATTTTTCGCACCGCTTGTCTTCCGTTAATAAACCAGTATTTCTGTCTCAATTGGTTGAGAACATGTTCTACTCCACTATGGTAGATTTTATATGGTAGTAATGTATCAATAATTGAGAAAATCCATCTTTACTGTCGAGAATAATGGGGTAAACGGTACTGAGTTGTACGTCTTCAATAGCAGCAATTCGCCCTTGCATTCTAATTATTTCATTGTTATCTATATAAGCATTTAACTGGTACAGTTTACTATCTTTATGTAAATTAATTTTGTTTTGCATCTGAATAAATTCTTTATGAAAAGTTCTTTTTTTGACTTTCTTTGATTAAAATGTATTCCGCCCTGTAATAGGTCGCTAGCATTTAAGTTTCCCTTCGACAGGTTAAAAAATTTTCATCAGTTACCGAATGTTTACAAATTTGTATAAATTTAAGCACATAAGCTAACGCTCTTACAAGTCGCAAGTAATTGGAAAATCTTGATATATCAATCAAAGGTTTAATCAAAGCAGTTATTAGTATTGCTGATGGCTTTAATTCTAAATTTTCAACGTTTATTTTTTATATTTTGGCGAATATCCTTTTCCACGGGCCAATTTTCTTGATTTTTCTTTTAAAAATGTAGGCCCAGAAAACCACCTACCATTTAAGGATAAATCTATTTATAGAATTATCCCGTGTACCTTCATCGGCTACGTTAAATTTTGTCGGAATCCAATTCCAACATTCTGTCCCGACCAACTCGTCTATTTCACCTAGACGATGGGCAACAAAGGGCTTAAAGTTTCGCGAATCTGACTGTAGCCAGCACATTACGGTTTTTGAGTCCGTGTAAAGGTGATGAGACTCAAAATACATAGTGTGTTCTTCGGTTATAGTTTTATAGAGCCTGCTTCCTAATAAGGCCCCTTGTAATTCCAGGCGCGGAATAGAAATAGGTTTAATAGGCGCCACCTTTGTTTTACTTGCAATAAAATTAATATAAACCCTTCCATGATTATCTAATACTCGGCTGTATGCAACACAACATATGGCCTTTTCGCTAGCGTCACAAAATATATGCAGCTGTCGTTCTTTTATATCTGAGCACTGCCATTCGTAGTAGCGAGGAATTTTTACGGATTCTACTGATTTTTAATAATTGTAACCATAGTAACCATTCGGAAAAAATTTCTATCATTGAGCTTGCTATCCCAATTTATTCCGGATCTCCATACGTTCTGTAAAAGAATCTTTGATCTTATTGTTACTGGAGCGAGTAAACCAGGTGGATCGAAAACAGTCATTATCACCTGTAACATTTCTCTTTTTGTTGGTCTAATTTTTCCTGAAACTAGTTCATTTGATAACTTTTTAAAGCTAAGATCAAATGAGAGCATATCCGTATTCGGATTCCACTGTAGACCTAAAGTCCTTTGTATAGGAGTTTCACTCTTGCTTAAAAATTAACTATATCTTGAGTCCTATTTTCCTTGGGTATCGACTCTAATACTTCCGGAAAATTTGATGCCCAACTGGTAATATTAAAACCGCCCTGTCTATGTATGGAATAGACTCCCTTATTAAATTTTTCGCCTCCTCTATTGTGTCGGCGCCATCTAAATAATCATCCATATAATGTCGTTTTGTAATTGCTTCCACCGCGTTTGGACATTGTTGTATGTGTCCTTCCGCATTTACGTTTTTTACGTACTGCGCTGAACACGGTGATGACTTTGCTCCAAAAATCATAGACTTCATACATACGTAGACGGGGGGTTAGTTCGGTCTTTATCTCTCCATAAAAACAACTGACAGGGTAAATCTGTTTCTTTGATTTTTATTTGGAGAAACATTTCCTGTATGTCCGCTGTAAATGCGATCTTATGCTGGCGAAATTTGAAGATTATACCTAGCAATGAATTATACAAGTCTGGGCCAGTTAGCAATCGATCGTTTAATGACACATTCTTACATTTTGCCGCTGCATCAAACACAAGTCTTAATTTACCTGGCTTGTTGGCATTGTATACAGCAAAATGCGGTAAAAACCATTTATTAATACTGGTATCTAAAGTGTCCAAGTCTGTTTTCTCAGCGTATCCCGATTTTATATAATGTTCCATTTTTTCCCTATACGCCTTCGCAAATCTTTGTCTTTATCCATACGTTTTTCCAAAGTATAAAGTCTACTCAACGCCATTTCAAAGTTGTTTGGTAGATAAACAGTGTCTTGATTCCATAACAGGCCTGTTTGCCAGTAGCCATTTGTGTGAAAATAGTAGTTTCTTTCAGCACATGAATAGCCCGTTTGTCTAATTCACATATTCTAGGCTGAGAAACTCCGGAGTCGTCCAGTTTGAAACTATTTTTTATTAATTCATGCAATTCGGCATTTCGATCTTCAGTTACATGGCAACTAATTTCTGATGTTAAATGTTTGCAAGAAATATGTCCTAAAAGGACCCATCCTAGATTTGTATATGATAAAGATAAATCATTGCGCGAACCTTGAAGAATTTTCCGCGATATTATTAATTCCCAATTATCCTGACCAATAAGAATGGAAGGTTTCGCATTTTTATTTACATAAGGGGCATTTTTCAAATGTGGATATTTATTTATGTAAGAGTCTGGTATGCCATTTTGCTCCGGTAAATTTAACTTTTGTATTGTCCTGACATTAGCGGTGAATTTTTTTATTTTCTTTTAAGCCTTTCATTTGGACTTTGATATTCATTGACGTGGAATCAGTAGCGTTCATCTCATGAACTCGCGTAGGGTCAAGGTACTCGCAGGACCCACTAGACCAATCTTCTTAGCAACGTCAAGTTCAAGTAATGTTACAGTACTTCCATCATCCAATAATGCATCAATGTTTATACAACCGAGAGGCCCATAAAGCGTCACTGGTAAAACTTTCAAAAGACGCCATTGTTTCGCTGTTCCAAGTAGTGTTCGTAAGTACATTATTAGTTACGTCACAGTTGTTATCATTATGATTTTCGTCCTCTTTTGTTTTGGTTATCGAGTTGCTAGAACTTTTATTGCTTTCGGTATTCTTGACTTGTTTATTCGGCGCGCTCAAGAGAATATGATACTTCTTATTAGGATATTTAATATTTGCTGCGCATTCAAAACGTGTATGATCTTTAGATAAACATTTATAACAAAGGTTATTAGCCTTAGCTACGTCCCATCTTTGTGTCATTGTTAAATTTTTAAACCTTTCACATTGCCACAATGCATGTTCTGTCTTGCATCCACAATAACAAATCTTTTGTTTCGAAATTACGTACACGTGTCCTCTGTTTACATTTAAATTCTTAGAGTTATTGTAACTTTTATTAGGCGGATTGTTATATTTTACTTGATGAGGTTTTGAATTATTAGTTTGTTGATTAAACTTGTTACTGGATTTATTATAAAGAGATATTCCTGAATTTTTTGAATTGATTACGATCTGTTCCAACCATACCGAGAGATAACATATCGCTGGTTCTTTAAAGTCTTTACGACCGTGGTCCGTTATCCACAACGCCTTTAAATTAGATGGAAGTTTATGAACTAAAGCCGATAAAAGCTCTGGATTGTGCAAATGACCAATATTATTTAATGATTTTAGCAAAGAAACAAGATTTTTAACTTTACATGAAAATCTTGTGATATTATCGGATCCAGACTGTTCATCCAATTTATTAAAAATTTTAATATCCCAAATTGTTTTTTCTATAATATAGTCAGTATTACCGAAAATGTTGTCTAATGTGATAATGATATCATTAACATTCAAAGGAGACATGAGCAGAGACGACACCGCTTCGCGGGCCTCTCCCTTTAAAGATTTTTGCAAGCGATACAAATTTTCATTATCAGATATTTTTTGCAAACTTGTGGTTTGATAAAAGATATTTTTATATGGAATCCATTCGATGGGATTCCCATAGAATATAGGTAGCTCGAACATATGATTTGGCCTAGCAGAGTAAAAAGACAATGCCTTACCTATTGAATCCGCGAGGCGATCGTCGTTGCTCTGCATATTAGCCTGGTACTGCTGCCCGCGAAACGGCTCAGGCTTTTGAGTTTCCAAGTGCTGCGACGGCAGCGTGCGCCCTTTCATGGGCGGCTCCAAGATCTGCCCAGGCAGCGAGTAATGCCATCCCAACGGCTGGTCCAGGGTCTGCCAAGGCAGCGTGCGCCCTACCATGGGCGGGTCCAAGATCTGCGCAGACAGCGTGCGCCCTACCATGGGCGTTTCCAAAGTCTGCGCAGGCAGCGCGCGCCCTACCATGGGCGGCTCCAAGATCTGCGCAGGCAGCGCGCGCCCTACCATGGGCGGCTCCAAGATCTGCGCAGGCAGCGCGCGCCCTACCATGGGCGGCTCCAAGATCTGCGCAGGCAGCGTGCGCCCTACCATGGGCGGTTCCAAAGTCTGCGCAGGCAGCGCGCGCCCTACCACGGGCGGCTCCAAGATCTGTGCAGGCAGCGAGTAATGCCCTCCCAAGGGCTGTTCCAAAGTCTGCGCAGGCAGCGCGCGCCCTACCACGGGCGGCTCCAAGATCTGCGCAGGCAGCGAGTAATGCCCTCCCAAGGGCTGGTCCAGGGTCTGCCAAGGCAGCGAGAAACGCCCTCCCAAGGGCTGGTCCATGGTCTGCACAGGCTGCAAGAAACGCCCTCCTAATGGCGCCTCCAGGGTCTGCGCAGGAAGCGACGTCTGCATCATAGGCGGTAGCTCCATATGTTTACTGGACGCTATGCTGCCATGTTCCGCCCACTCTTGAATGCGACGTCTTGACGACCGCCCTGAATATCTTGATGCTAATTCAAGGGCGATGTCAGCATTTTCCTCCTCTGCGTCCAGCACATTAGCTTCTGCTGAAAGGCGGGCTTCTTCAACAGAGATTCTTGCCTTTTCCCGCTCTTCGGCAAGTCGAGCCTTTTCCCGCCTTCGGCAAGTCGAGCCTTTTCCAAGGCTATCCTCGCCCTTTGTCTGGTCATCCTCAACTTGGATGAGGATGCCGCTAGCTGCGCCTCCAAATCTTGTTGTGATCCCGAGAGACTGCTGTTCTTTGAAGATACCTTCGAAGAGTCCATGGCTCCAGATCCGGCTCGAAGGACCAATTTTGTATCGTCTTGGTGGTACTGGAGGTGGTCCCTTCCGAAGAAGAAGAAGAAGAAGAAGAAGAATTTTCCCAAATATAATTTTATTCCAAAAATTATATAGATACAGTAGGCAGCAATCTTGAGTCTTGGGCGAAGAGCGGTGAGGATATACTTGTCTTGATGTTTTTTTACGCAACTAACTAAATCCATGAAGGGTTCTCCTTATATAGGGAACGCCGATGACGACACAAAAATTCAATCATGTGAACCTTTGTTCCTTTCCTTTGTCTATTAAATTAAATATCTCAATCTAAAAATATCGTATATCCATCACGATACTCTTTTCCCAAGTCTTTTTAATATAATATTATTTCTAGATTAAAATGAAATAATTCAATAAAATATTACACGTTAATCAAATTAAAATTAAGGGAAACAATACATTTTTCATTCTAATATTAAAAATATCATTATAAGGTTAAGATAATAACAATATATCTGTTTTTCATTATAAAATTAAAAATATTATTATAAGGTTAAGATAATAAACAATATATCTGTTCATCCAATTGATAAGGCATTATTCGTTCACGCAACTAGGCCAAATTGTTCTGTATTATTTCTATAAAAGAATAAGGAATACCTATAATAATAAAAGTTATAAGGAATACCTATAATAATTATTAAATAAACTAAAACTTTACTTAAATGCCCATAAAGTGTGCAAATAAGTTTTTCTTTAAAAATTGAGGCATCGGAACAGACACATGTTGAATAAATACAGGGTGTAACAAAACACGATGTACAAGCGGGAAACCAGTGAATCTACATAATATTTAGAGTCGATTTTGTGGAATATTTTTTTTTGATTTGACTATTAGTTTTCGAGAGTAATTGAGTAAGGAGTTGTTTTTTTTTTTCGTTTTTTTTTGCAAATTGTTATCAAATATCATGTATTTAGTCAAATTAAAACTATCCATAAAGAAAACCAAATTAAAAACTAAAATTTAAATTTGTTATACTTATTAAAAATTTTTGTGAGAAGAAAAAATTTTTTTTTCAAGCTCGGATTAAAAAGTCATAATATAACACAATCATCTCCAAATACGATGGAGATTCACCAGTTTTCGGGTTGTACCTACTACGAGTTTGGTTAAACCATGTATACATTAAAAAAAAATACAAGCTTCACTTTACGTGCGTCTTAGATGTCCACTGCTGACAATCCGTCAGAAGTTCACGTCTGAGCTATGCGACGCAGATCTGATTTGGGGATTTCAACTAGCTTTGATGCATTTTGTGAAATCCATATATGATCCATGTAGGAGCCGTATATGAGATGAATTAACGAATGAAATATTAAAAAGTAAAATGTTATATAAATTTATTTTAAGTTCAGATGACAACGGAATAAGTTGAATCGGAAATGGCTCGCGAATGCGGTAGAGAGATTTAACCTTTAGCGCGCGTGGCTAATTATTTATTATGTACATACTAAAGTTGGCAAGTAACAAGCGTGTACATTGTACATTCTCGTTACAATGGCGAGCCCTCTTAGGTGCTTGTTACAATGTAATGAAGAAATCGATTTCGTAATTTATTGGCATACTGTTTTTTTTAAATAATACAGGATGTAACAAAACTCGATGTACAAGCGGGAAACTAGTGAACTTACATAATATTTTAAGTCGATTTTATAGAATTTTTATTTTTTTATTTGACCCATTTTCGAGAGAATTGAGTATGAAGTTTTTTTTTTTTTTTTGCAAATTGTTATCAAATATCATGTATTTAGTCAAATTAATACTATCCACGAAGAAAACAAAATTTAAAAACCCGTTTTAATAAGAATTTGAGCAATTTTACTTAATCTGTCATACTAGTGAAAACTTTTGTGAGAGAGAAAAAAAAAATTTTTTTCAAGCTCAGATTAAAAAGTAAAATTACACAATCGTCTCCAAATACGATGTAGATTCACCAGCTTTCGTGTTGTACATCGAGTTTTGTTACACTCTGTATAATACCTACATCAATTGAAAATGTGAAAATGTCGCACCATTAATACTAGGTACACTAAGTCTTAATTTAACGAAAATAAAATGACAATACCACGTCACAGCTCACACAGACCGCCAATTTCTGTCCAAGAAACGCGTTTTTTTCTCACTTCTATATCAAAACAATAAATTAAAAAAAAAAACTAATTTCAATGAAACTGTAGGTACCGAATTTAAAAGTTTGCAATTTCCCATAAGTTGATTTTTTCCAGTTAGTGCAGTTTAGTATACATGGTGCGATATTCAATATCCTTGGTCTAATGCCATTTTTATGTGACTTTTATACATTAATCTACTGAGGACCATATTGCGGTGAAAGTTCCATATTGTAACAAGCAAGTACATACGTGACATGGCATGAACAAGTACGACAGGTACTTGAATGTGAAAAGTCGGAATAATCGGCGTATGTGCATGAGAAGATGTATGAATGCAGAGGAAGCAAAGGAAGTATGTCAGGACAGAGTGGTATGGCGTTCTATCCTCTCTGCCTACCCCTACGGGGAAATGGCGTGATGGTTAGTTAGTTAGTTAAGTATATACGAGTATATGTACCTACTATCAATCAAGTTCTAATAAATTAAGATAATTTTATCGTAATTTTCCTTTTAGTTATCACTTTTTAACGGAAATAGGACCACCCTGGTACAAATTCATATTTAATTATAAACGTTTTTGATATAGCCGATAAAGTAAACCTGACAAACAAACATGAGCAAATATCAAATATTTATGGTATTTTATTGTTAGCAATATATTAATTGGTTGTACATTTTATTGCGATAATCAGAAATCAAGAAAGGTCACATTAGAAATGCCATATACTGTGAGAATTTTTTTCCATATAAAAAAGATAGGTACCTGCCTAGTGTATATTAGACTCTCAAAGTCAAAGACAGTACCGACATTGGATTAAAACTCAACATTTTTACAGCTAATCAGATAATATACAAATAAAATTAACAGTAATTTGCCGATCTCTAATGTTATCGCACAATTTTATCAAATTTAGAGATTAAATCGTTTAATCAAAAAACAAATTTGATTAATTACTGACTTTTTTATATTGTATAATCGGAAATAATTTATTAATTACTATATTACCGAAAAATTATATTGAAATTTACAATTTTTCGTTGAAAAAATATTTATGCCGATACATATCGTGAATATAATATGTACGAGTATATATTAATGTATACCAAGATTATGTAGGTACGCATATAATATCAGTGTACTGATAAAATGTTAAAGATTGAATAGACGCCGAAAAGACTGATAAACGACATTTGAAAAAACTGTAATGCACCTCATATCTAAACATATGTAGGTTAAAATGATTCTATGCAACGTATAGTTTTTAATATTACCATGTTAACTGTTATTTGAGGAAAAACTTTCTAAAAATAAAAATAAAATACTTCTGAAATAAATAAATAAATTCTGTACCTAAAAGTTAAAAAGTACATTTCGACAATTTTTGTATTATTTTAACATTGTTATAAATACAACAAACCGTGTCTATAAATCCTTGAAATGCGACCCTTAAGTACAATTTTCAATTCATATTAGTTTACATTCCTAAATGTCAAATCATGGATTAATCTTACAACGTCAATTTTACAACGCATTTTACGATTTTTCAGAACGATAAATAAAGTCAAAAAACCAAAGTCGTGTTCACATGATGTAAAACTAATAAAAAAAACACTAAAACCTCTAAAAAACTTTTATACTTCAATCAGTCAGGAGCGTAAAGTTTTAAAATTAAAAAATAAATAAAACTATGAAGGTTACCTAATTAAACAGGAAATTCTCCAAGGACTTTTCTATAAAAAAATTGTGCCCAACAAAAGGATTTTACTAGCGGATTTGATTAAATACGCTATAAAAAATGGATTACATGCTTGTTTATTTACATTTTACGATTTTTTGTTGACATCAAATTGACATCAAATTTGCCGTGTTATAAAGTTTTTTTTAGTTTCCATATCATATAATGCATATTTTTTCAACAGGTATTTATAATAGTTTTTCGCATTAAATATACAAAAGGCAGATAAAAAAATACATCAGACTCAAACTCATAAAATAGGTGACAAATAAATAGTGTATTTTTTTAACAACCAAATTTTTTTAAAATTATGACTATAAACAACTTTTGTTTTATAACTAATGTTTTTATTATTTAACACTCCAATACGGTTTCGGAGACACTACTCCTTCATCAGGGATTTTGTATAAAAATAATTTAAAATTAAGTAATAAGTCGACGCTGATAAAAATTTTGAAGTGGTGGACTGACAGATTTATGAGAACTAAATAAAAAATAAATATAAAATAAATAAATTAAAATAAATCATAAATCTGTCAACTGTCAACCACTTCAACATTTTTAGTTAGCGACATATTACTTAATTTTAAATTATTTTTATACAAATCCCTGATGAAGGAGTAGTGTCTCCCGAAGCCGGTTGGAGTGTTAAATAATAAAAAAGTAGTTTAAAACAGATGTTGTATTTCATAATTATGGAAAACTACAAAGTGAGTGCTACAAACATTGAGTTAAAATTTTTAAAGATTGCGCGTGAATATTAACAATTTACTTAAATAAAGTTATGTAAACCATAGTTTTTTTTTCAAATATACGCAAGTATATCTAAAAAACGATCCTTCCAGGATAAAATCCAGTATTAATAATTTGTCTTAAAAGATTTGTAAGACAATGCTCAAAATATTGTAAAAAAAGAAGAGAAAAAACTTATTTCCAAAAGAAAAAAGTAAGAAGTAGTATTATTATTTCATTGAGTGTTCATGAATAGGTCAGTGGTTTGTATAGGCGATAAACATATCGGTATTTTAATCAACCTTCGCGTTACATAACCAAATAACGGCTTAAAAAGAGATTGAACTCCGTTAAAATGGCGTGGAGTTAATCGGAACCTGTTCTGTTCGTTCCTACCCAGAATAATTGAAATACCATTCCGGCATACCGAATGTCACTATATGTATAGTTAAAGGTAATAATTTAGCTCCACATTAAAAAGATTGGCAAAGGGTATAAATATTGAAGCAGGGTAGTAAGAGGTATTACTGTGATACTTCAAAATAATTTATCACAGATTTACCAATCCCAGCAACCAAGAGACGTGGCGTATTGGTTAGAATGCCACACCTCGCTTGGTTTCTGCGATTGGTAATGCCGTGGTAATTTTGCTTAAATATTACAATATATGTAGGTTTCACCTTTGCCGTACATACAGCATGGAACGGATTAATTAAAACAAACCGATATTGAAGACAAATTTACACATTTCAAAGAAATTATTTTTTATATAAGTATGCAATGTTTTATGAACATGGGCTGCTTGAAATAGTGATGAAGACGGTAATCATCTAGAAATTTCGTCAAATTAACTATAGTGGAATATATCACAATATTACCACTAGGAACTTGAAAAACAATGTTCTTAGAAGATTTCAGAGTACCTATAACTTTTTTTTAAATAATTTTATTATTTATTATATTTATTTAGTACTATATAATTTTACATAGACTAATATTATTACATTACACAAAATTTATTTTTTCCTAACTATTCTTATCTACACTAATATTTCTCACACATGTATTTTTTACACTTAGCCCTAAATAACTTTAAATTTTGTTCATTTTTTATTTCTTCTGGCATCTCCTCATACATTTTAATGCCCTTGTACATGAGACAATTCTGTGACATAAATTTTCTTTTCTTTTCTGATCTTATATTTTTTTAACCTCTTGTTGCATATTTATGAAAAAAATCATTGTTTTTTTTTTTTTTCCAAATTTCTTCGAATTATCCCTTTAACAATTTTGTTAATTTCATTAGCAAAATTATATTGAATTTTTTGGTCTACACGTCTACAGACATAATATTCAAGAGTTTAATCATTTTTTTAATGTTTGTTCTTCTACTGCACTTCAATATGATTCGCATTGCTTTGTTTTACAGAATTTTTTTTTTAATGACAGTTTTGGTGATGTTGACATATTCAATTGTAGTTATAACCTTTTTATCAACAAGACCGTTCGTACTTCTCTTTACTTGCGGCCGGCCGATTAGTCTGTAATCGCTCCTGGTACCTTTCGTCTAGCACTCAGAATACAGGACGTAGAGGATCCGGAGAGGTTGCAGGTGGTAAGCTTGTTTGTAGGTTTGGTGAAGTATTGAAGGACGATTTAGTTGTGATTACAGCGTGTTGGTTGTGCAGAAGCTGCTCAATGATGTTTATTTAACTAACTTTTGAGCTTGTCTAGGTTTTTATACAGGGTGTAACAAAACTCGATGTATAAGCGGGACACCAGTGAATCTTCATCATATTTGGAGTTGATTTTGAAGAATAATTTTTTTTTTATTTGACTCTTAGTTTTCGAGAAAATTGAATACGAAGTGATATTTTTTTTCGATTTTTTTTTTGGAAATTGTTATCAAATATCATGTATTTACTCAAATTTATACTATTCATAAAGAAAAAATATTAAAAAACACGTTTTAATAAGAATTTGAGCAATTTTACTTAATCTGCCATACTTTTGAAAACTTTTGAGAAGAATAAAAAAAAAAATTTCAAGCCCAGATTAAGAAGTCATATTACACAATCGTCTCCAAATACGTTGTAGATTCACCAGTTTCCCGCTTGTACATCGAGTTTTGTTACACCCTGTATTGTTAATAATTTTTAAGAACTTGTAACTGGCTTCAATTATTGCTTCATTAACTATGTGCTTCTTTTCATTTGTAAAAGCTGTATGTTCTCTGACAAAACTAAATTAATAAATAACCAAAAAAACAATGATAACTTCCTTTATCCTATCAGTAGGACACACTGAGGGATCGATCCTACCGCGCCACCCGCGACTGTTATAGACTCCTTGGGGACTCTCTGTCAGTCACGCTATTTTACGCAGGACTTTAAATTTTTGTTGTTGCAAATGCATAAGCAAATTGCAGGGCCAAAGTTTCCAGGTGATGTTAAGTCATGAGGGCGACAGCATCGATCAAGTCAAAAGAAAATCACGATGCCGCCACCCTTACGATCCCTCAGTGTCTCCGTATTGAAATACTTTAAAAAAAAAATTAAAACAAGAATACAAGTAATAAAGTCAACAAAATGTGCCGTATAAGCTTAGAACAATACAAAAGAACAAAAGAAAAAGGTGTATAAACAGACATGGTAGAAAAGTATCGAGTTCTATCAATAGACAGAACCTTTTTTTCGACGAGGCGGACAAATATAATGAAAACGCACATTACATGCAAAACTTAAAACGTAAATAATTTCCGACATCCAAATAATTAAAGAAAACTTTTTAGTACCTACCTACTTACTGAAATCAGCTTATGTAAATATGATGTATCGATTTCGAATTTCAGTTAAATTTACCTGAAAAAAAGAAAATAACAACTGTATTAGAGAGTGTAGAAATGTAATATACACATAATTTATTATAAACAGACAGATTTCATAATTTGATTTAATAATATTTTTTGCAATGCACTTTTCCATAATTGGGTGGATTTATGAGATGGGTCCAGAAAAGTGTCTTGAGATGATCATCCCACAAAAATAGACATTTACTGTAAATATAAGTATAAATATTTACTTCCTATGAAAAAAAGTATTGGAAATGAATTCCTCAGCACGGGATTTGCCCAGTGAGGTATTTAGAGTAAAAAAATAATATGTAAATTACTTTTATACTACTACTACTTCCCCTTATCCGCACCCAATGGTGCATAGGGCACTGCATCGGTAAACCAAGTGCAGTGATTCTTGATCATGTTATTACATGAACGTAATATGATCAGTCTTACGCTTCAGTACCAGTCCAAGGTATCACAAATGAAATATTAATATGAAAATCGCATGTAAATAAATATTTCATGATGACCCCCTACATAGGCGTTTATAATAAAATAAAATAAATAAAATAAAAATATTTTTTAAACACAATGAGGTGGGTTTTGAATCCCATTTTAATAATATGATTAATTGCCAACTTCAAAACGATATTGCATATTTCAAAAAATAAAAATAGGTAGTCAACATTATGTAGACAAATTACGTATAATTTTGATCAAGTTATAGCTTCAAATTCTTAATAAATCCTTATTTTTAATCTTCGATTCAATGGAAAAACAACGTTAGATATTTTTTGTACTAATAATATGAAGTACATCATACTTAATTCGGATTTTTTCTCATTTTACAGTAACTGGATCTTTAGAACAATATATTTATACATATCCATTTTTACATTCTTGTCAACAGATGCCTTAATTCGATGATAAAATCTGGAGTCAATACGGAATTTAAAATTGTGATAAAACTTTAGATTACAATACCGGATACACAAAGATGATAAATCAAGGTATCGTTATCTCGGGATCGCACTTCATTGCCAACATGATAGTAATAGGATTATGTAATAAGGAACCATACAAATGAAGGATAATAATATTAACTTTCATGATTTATTGTAAACGCAGTTGGAATGAGGAATTCTAGCTGTACCCCGAATTTAGTTTTAAAAAATGAATAATTATCAATAAAAGGTCAGATTACATGTTACATTTCAACGCTCTTGAGATTTTCTCAATTACTAAAAATATTATTAAACTCTGTACTTTGCAGAGTTTTTAATTTATACCATAGTATTTTTTTATAATTGCATTTAATTGTTTTCATTAGATTATTATTTTATGTATTGTAATTGTAATCATTACCAACGTATCTATCATTATTTTACATCTACTACCTATACACCGTGTCCCACGATGAGACCGCGAAACTCCGGAGGATGATTGTTCATGGTATTCTGAGAAAAAAATCCTAATAATTTTTTTTGATCCGGGCATTTTTAATAATTAATTTTTAAAAAAGTATTAATAAAAAGCGACTAGTGTAATACTGGCTTCTGTTTGAAATGCTAGCGGTGGCGGGGTGGCGGTGGGCGGGGAGGAGTGGGGATCCGCTCTGGTCACCGTACGCCTTGCCTTGTTGATACGAGATCACTACGCGATCTTATTGGTTCGCGGTCCAATAGGGACGCGCTTCGCTTCGCGCTTATTGGTGGAGGTCACGTGGTGTGAGCCAGTTCAAAAATGGACGGTATTACACGCGTGAATTTTTATTCATATTTTCTCAGAATATCATGAATATTCACCCTCTGGAGTTTCGCGGTCTCGTCGTGGGACACGGTGTATACATGCACTACCTTCATTTAATATTATTTTCATCCAAACATTAGCTTAGTTAAATACTACGTACTTAACGTACAAAGAGAGAACAAAATAAAACGATAATACAACAGATTAACATGTAACCAAGAGGACTCGAGGTGGTCGATAATTTAACAGTTACTTACAGTCTGAACTGTGTAATTTACAAAAGATAACGGAGTCATGATGACGTCGTTATCAGTAATTTAGTATGATCAAACATTTAAACTTTACAGATAACCCGTTTCCAAGCACCAAAGTTCCATGACGATAAGAGATCGTAGATAGAGCACGTTAGTTTACAATAGAACTAATTACATTCGACTAGAAACCGTTTTATTTTGAGACAATAAGTTTTTTGTTGGTGTAGGCACTATGTCTATAGAGCGATAGCATGTAAAGGTTTTTAACCATTCTATATATTTTAAAAAAATTAATCCAAGGATTTACAAACGATCGTATCTACTCCCATCTCCCCCTCCCAAAAGCTACACTACATCCATCTCCCCCTCCCAAAAGCTCTGCGACCTGGAGTACGCTGATGACGCCGTCCTTATTGACGAATCAGTCGGGGGCCTTCAAATTATTGTTGATTAGGCTTAATTGGCACTCCACGTGCATTGGTTTAAAAATCAACATTGGTAAAACCCATGTCATGTGTAACAGCTCGTGTCAAGATGCCCAGATCCCCCTGGCTTTGTCGGGACAAGTCATCGAAAGGGTCGAGAGCTTCAAATACCTGGGAGCGTACATGACAGAAAACGGCAGAGTTCAGAAAGAACTGGGAGTGCGGCTTGGAGTAGCGGGCGCCGCATTCAACAGTATGAAAGCTGTCTGGAGATCGGATATTTACTCGGTTAAAAAACAAAATGCCGCCTTTATAATTCCTGCATCACACCTGTTTTCCTCTATGGCTGCGAATCGTGGCACCTAACAGGGCCCAAGACAGCAGACTTCTGAGTTTTGAGAATAGGTGTCTTAGAAGAATTTTAGGTGTGCGGTGGTTTGACTTTGTAAGGAACACAGAGGTAAGGCAACAAACACAGCAACCCTTGGTATCTACTGTCATCCGGCGAAGGCGTTTCCGCTGGCTAGGCCATATATTACTTATGCCTCCCGAGAGCCTTAACCATGCTTGCCTATTTTACAAGGCAACAGGTTCTCGGCGTCCTGGTCGTCCACTGTTGACAATTCGTCGGCAGTTTGCGTCAGAGCTGCGGGACGTGGAATTGACTTGGGAGGATGCACGGGAGCTGGCGGCCGATCGCTTGGCCTGGAGGCAGTTTGTGGATTCCACATGCTCCACATAGGGAGCGGATATGGTATAATGAAAAAACGTATCTACTGAGTGCCTTGAGAATGCGTGGCGCTTGTGTCCGCATGTGCATTTTTTTTTAAACGCTTACATTTAACCCGATATCCTAAATTTCTGTTTGTAAACGAACCCGATACTCCGGGTGTTTTGTACCAATGTAAATTCCATATTTTAAATAAAGCTTGAATGATTCTTTACGAATTTTTCGGTCTTTTAACGTCCTGAAAACCAGACTTGTACAAGCGACATAAGAATAAAAAAGGAATTTATTAATTAAAGATTTGCGTATATTTTTAAGGATTATTATTATAAAATTTTAATGACGCTCAGAGATGGCGTTGATTTCTATTATTCACTAATATCTCTTTTGCAGAATCAGGAACGTATGAATTTGCTATGGTTTTGGCACATAAAACGGGTATTTTTTTATACAAGTGATATTTTCGGTCGCTGGCCGTCAATTTACTCTAAATTCTTCGAAAGCGTTTCGCATTTTACCCAAAATGCTAATTCCCCAGGAACAGAGACGGAATCCATCTTGTGTAAACTAATGATTTACATTTCAGGGTTCCACATCCTCACTCAATGCTATGACATTTCACGAAGCTGGTGTGTAACTATCCAATCCCACGTTAATTTCCTCGACAAATAGTAGGCAGTAGGTATCCCCGTACGGCCGTAAATCATGTTATGTAAGATAAGTCTCAAGGTTTGAAGGACTCAATTTGGTCTCATAGCAAATATACTTCCGTAAAAAAAACATTACGAAAACTGTAGATACGTACACCACACGGAAAAAAATACGTGTAATTTCTATCGATTTGTTCGTAATCCTGTTAAGAAATGGATTCAATAATTTAAATGGTTATACTTAAGCTTTTGCTATATGAAATTAAAAATGCCAGTACTCTTGACGAGTTTTCCTATAGCTACTTAGAGCCCCCGCAGACTAGAGACTTTCTATAGAGCAATAGTTCAGTCGGGCTTTTAATCAGATGTATGCAAGTTCGCATACTACAACGATCCGGTATCGGCCGATTGCTAAGTTTAATAGGCCTTGCGATTGCCTTTAAACTATCCTATCGATAAACTATCGGCCGATAGTTTAATCAGTATGGCGCTCTTCCACGGGCGCACACTTGCCGATCGTTTAATCGGGCGATAGCTTTCTCCTTCATGGTATTGCAACAATAATAACTTTTCTTGACAATATTGTTTCAACATTCATTGCGACCGCTCTCTTTAAAAGTTGTTTATTAACTGGAAAATCATTCGAGAGCAGTTGGCTGACTGTTCTCTAGTCTGCGCACTTATCACCAACCCGACTGTTTTGTTGATTCAGTGTGCGCGCTAGAAGCCCAACCCGACTAAACTATCGCCCGATAGAAAGTCTCTAGTCTGCGGGGTACCTTAGTCCAGCTAATGACAGGACGTCATAAGCCATGAAAACTCTTGAATACCCACATTCCCGAGCTTCATCTCTGTTGAGATATCGTAAATAAAAATTTATGATTTTAATCTGTTACTTCCAGTTGACAACATAAACAGGCATACAAAACTAGACTTCCACAGTGGTGAATAACGGCAATAAGACGTATTATTTTATTACTTAGCCGGAAAACAATAATACTCGTCATACGGCGATAAAGATGAGAGCATATGACCAATATTTTACTATTTACGAAGAAATATTATTAAGTGCGTCACATTTTTGCGTATCTTTTGAAGATAATTCGACGGTAAACGCCAAAAAACAAAACGTCACCACGGTAAGGTCATTAGTACGCAAAAAGATACAAATAATAATCTCGAAACAGCGTACCTAGTTACAAGAAGAAAAAAAAATTGATATTAAGATGTAGTGCATTTTACTTGTACTAAGATTATTTGAATTTTTTGAACATAATAATATGCAATACTGTAGAACCTTATGACAAAACTTGTGTTAGTTTTATAAGGACTACTGTAAAATTATTTCTTACAATAAATATAAACAATTAAAAAAAGCTTACAGCAATAACTATTACCTATTACGATGTAATTTTTGGATGCAAGTCTTTAAAATTAGGTATTTTTCTTAAGTCTTACAATTTGACCTTCTAGCCCTAATTTAGGCAAATCTCACAATATGAAGAGACCGTAAAAAGGGCAAAATGATAAATCTTTAGTGGTTATTATGGGTGCTTATCTAAAACTGCCTATATTAATAATTATTTATTGCAAATGCAATCATTTAATAAAATGACCTCCGATGTGACTAATGTTTAACACATCGCTAAGGGACTTTACAATTTGTTATCTAGAATAATAAACAACAATTATGACACTATCATAATACGGTATGTGTATCAAAAAATGCCAGTAATTTTCACATAAATTAGATGCAATGACGAGGTTAAGCTTGTATTTTATATATTTTTTTTATATGAACCTTAGAGGCTTGTACACACCATAAGTATTATTATCAGTATAATATACACTCTGTTATTTTAGAATTGGCTCCTATAATATATAGATTTCAATACTCTCCTTCAATGTAACCAGAGGACCTAAAAAACCCTTATAGTAAGATAATTTAAATTGAGACGAAAAGGGTCTGATTATCGAAGAGGAGCGACTTTATCACTTGAGATTCGCAGACGATATTGTCCTAACATCCGAGAGCCTTAATGAGATGACTGGGATGATTGAAGGCCTAAAACTACACAGATTCTGCCAAAATTGGACTCAAGATAAACATAGTATAGAATAAATTTATGCAGAATTTTACCAGTGGTAAAAGTAGAAAATTATAATTACCTTGGTCACAAAATTACCATCGGCAGAGACAATCAGATTTATTTTCATCATTACCATATTTTTTTATAAAGATATTGACAAAGAGTTTAAATAAATTTGCATAGAGTAATTCCATAAAAACTAGGGATTATTACATTCACAAAAACATTCCAAGACCTAAAAAAGTTGAATTAGAAAATTAAGTAAAAATTGGGTTATTAGGTTGTAAATAGTCTTCACCTTGTACAAAAATTATAAACGACTGAAGGAAAAATATAAAAAGTAAAATACGTGCTAATATAAAAAGTTAAGTGCAAGATAAGAAAATAGAAACCATTTATTTCGTGAATAAAGTTACAGTAGATGTTGTAAAATGATGTAGCGTGAATGTGTATTATTTCATCAGGAAATGTAGAGGAAGTGACACATTATGAGGAAGGATGCTCTTCAAACATCATACTAATCACTGAATTAAGGTGTAAAAATCCAATTTTACAAACAATGTCGAATAAAATGCAACTAATTAAAGCCCAGTGTAAACCAGTGGTTGCCAAACTGTAGTGCGCAGCGGTTTGGGAAATTTAAGCCTAAAAAAGAATCGAATCGAATATCCCAATGTCATTTTTTTTAATATGTGGAAGAAGTGCGTACCTATCCTGATACTTTTTTTTATTACTTATTAGGAAAAAAATGCAAATAATGCCATTAGAACACATTTTGATTACTAGGTAGATTTTTTAAAAAGAATCTGGCTTTTATTTCCTGCATTAAATCAGGACAGGAATTTTCATGTAAGTATTGACAATAATAATAATATTTTTTAACAGCCACCTTAATTAAGACGCTTTATGATAAAACACTTACAAAATATGAAAAACAAAGAACTAAAAACGATAATTATTACTCTACCCATGCAAATCATAGCAATTTACAATAAACGCCAGAAAATTCACGAATGACTAATTTTTACATTATAGCTGCACGAAAGGCTGAAAAGAAGAAAGAAAATTAAATTTCAACAGTGGCACCTGTGCTTTTTAAGTTTGAGAACCACTGTTATACTCTTTACATACACCTGACCTTAAGAAGAATTAGCGTGAAGGGCGTTCTATCCGCTTGTTTTATTGACAGCGCGGTTCAATGATCAAAATTCGTATTTAATTAGGCAATCAAACTGTAGAAGAGAAAACGGCGATAGAACCACTGTAAGAAATCGATGAAACTAATTCATAGGATTTAGGAACAGGAATCACCGATTTGGACGTTGATTTTTAAACAACGGATTGCCTTTCTAATGAAATAAAGAAACAATAAAAACAAATCGGCAATTCAAAAAAATACCACCAAAATGTACCTACTGTTTTCTTACTCCTTAGTTCGTTCCATTATCATTAGTTACTTTTTTTATTTTTTATTGAAGGAAACTTCCGGAAACCAGTGTAAGAATAATCATTATATTGTGTGCTTAATTTACTTGATGGATGAATGTGAAGGAAGCAAATTACGTATGTGTAAAATTAGAGTGGTGTGGTGTTCCACCATATCTTCCTACACTTGGGAAAAATGCCATGATAGCATATGACTTGGCTTAACCAGCTGATGGCTGGTCACAAGTCCTGTTAATGCCTTTGTACTCCATATCCTCCATACAAAAACATATTCGGAACGTGAGATTTTACATAAAACAAGACTTCTGTAAGTAGAAATCGATGCAAAATTACTAATGTGTATTAATAAATTTATAATAATATCATCTGCAAGGCGCCAATTCAGATAGTAAAGTCAAGTAATCGTTGATTTATTTGCATTTTAAGATGTCCAATTACGTTACAAGGGCAAAATTTTATATTATACGATAAAATATTACGTAATGGCTCTCATAAAATCCATAGTTGGTTATGTTAAAACAATAGCCTCGTTTAGATGAATTAATTTAGAAGCAATGAGCAATCTTCGGTAGACAACATTTATTATGAAAACAAATTAATAATTTCTTGTGTTTTCGACCGATGATTTTTTTCATCCAAACCGGCTCTTTTTTCTTCTTCATAGTCTCAATCCTATGGATTACTTACTTACTAACTACTCTCTTATCCGCACCCGCTAGTGCATAGGGCACTGCATTGATATACAATTTGTTACGTGAAGGCAAGATGATCAGTCTTTGACTTCAGCGTCAACTTTTTGCATCTCATTCTCCACTGCGCTCTATCTTTTGCGGCCGTCTTTGACTCAACATATAGGGCGCAATTCTTGTCCTCACACACTTGTTCCAGATACTCCCTTCGGCGTCAGGGGCTCTGGACTTTGTCCCAACAGCCTTTCCCTTCATTATGTCATGTAGGAGACCCTCATGTCTCATAATATGGCCGATACACTGGACACTTTTTATAAGGAGATATTCTTATTCTAAGAGGGGCTCCTGACGTCACTTCTGCCTGTGTAGATCTATTGTGACAATTCCCGAGTTAAGTTAGTCCTCATCCTTCTAGCCTATAGCTTTGAGGAGGGTGAGGATAGCACACCCAATGCTATAGTTTTCTCATCCGGGCCCAGGTTTTTGATGAACTGGGCCACTAGGAAGGGAGCGAGCTCCTTTACATCATCAGCGCTGCATTTCTACTAAGGTTTAAGACATTTTAGCGATTCCCTTAAATGTCACTGTCAAAAATCGGAATCGGATTTTTGGCTTCAAAGTAGAGTAGAATCTTGGTAGAATCTCTCAAGGTCTATGCATTCCACAAGACATAAAAGATCAACATTTTTGGAGAAGCAAATTCGTCGAATAAGTAAGGTTAGAGATAAACGATTTGACAGTTCGGCGAGAAATGGGCGTATAATGACGTTTGGGTTTACGATCGGAATCGCAGCTCTGGCCCGTTAATCGGGCCTCCAAGAATGTTACTTCTCTTTTGATGTAGGGCATCGCAGTCACATATGATATATTTAGGTGTTTCTTCATCTGCACTGCAGAACATACAACTAGAAGATTCCGAGAGGGATGAGGAGATAAATCTTTCGCTCTTTATTAGCAATTTCAGCGATTCACAAGAATATGGTTAGATTGTTCAAAGCGCCTACATATTACCATTCTGAGCGAAGCTCGAGTTCCAAAGTACCACACGCATCGCCCGGCAATAAAGAAACGGTATAACGTCCTTATTAGTTTTTATTTCTCAACTCTTGACACTTCAAGACGCTAAAGATGTTTTGTGTGACAGCTGCGAATTTTGAAAATAGAATAATATTACGGTTTGATTGCGTTAAGTGGCGCTGTTGTGTTGCGCAATCCACAGTGCGCAACACACGTGTCAATATGGAGGCTTGATTTGTATTCTGCGCGCGGAATGACTCCGCTATACTACACATAGGAGTGTGTATTTATGTATGTGGCTCGTCCCTACACAACTAAACTTTCTACGGCTAGTGTTTTAAAGTCTTGATTAACTTAGCTTGTCTGTTTTGGCTGTCACGTCACGTGGCCCTCGGCCGTTCCTCCATATAATCGTAGTCCTCGATTTTCTCCCTAGAATTCAGCAATGATTTTTCCCACGCTTTAGATATGGATCAGAAGTGTGTTTGAAAAATTCGCCGAAAATGAGGGCTTACCGTTATTTCTTTTCCCCATAGAATTCGTAATTTTATTCGAAAATCGTAATTCGTATTTGCCTAGAAAATAGTGGGTATAATGTGATAATTTTTCCGGAGCTTTGTGGCTATCAATGCATCCGGAATATCATATTGAAAACACTCAAATTCCAATGAAGGTGCAGCTTTAAATTAATCAAGCGAAATCGTTCTAGAGGACCATTGGTCTACCTTTATCTTTTAATCTTTTTGTACTATATCTTATTTTCAATGAGGGAATCCACTGTTTTCTAAAGTATTTTTTTTTCTATAAACGTACTATTTAACTAAGCAAAAAAAAAATATTTTATATTTTTACGATTTTTTAAAGTAGCACATTTCAAATACCGCGCCAAATACTACTATGTACTAAGTGCGTCATTTTTGCAGGAGTGACGTCATAAAACGGGCGGCTAACGGCATGGCACGGCTAACATATTTTTCCAGCCAATAACAAAACTGTCAAAAATCTATGCAAACGATTTCTCCAGCCAACTGTCAGTTAAACTGTCAACAGCTGTTCTAGGGAGAGTGAATGGCGGCCATCTTTAAAAACGTAAACGGAAAACACTACACTTAGATACAAGGAGTGACGCCATTGTCTAAGATTTTGAAATGAATGCTATTTTAAACATTTTTTATTTATTTTTGGGTAAATTATTGAGATATTTCATCCGACTTCAAAATTTTTAAATATTCGCGTCTACACGAAAGCATTTTTAAAATTCAATTCCGGGTAGCAGTGGATTTCCTCATTGTCTGTTATTGTTCCTTAACAAAATAAAATAAAATAAACCTGAACGTCGATCAATCCTAAACTACATTATCCTAACACCTGCCCTACTATTACATTTTTGTCACCAGTCTTGGCTTCATAGTTTAGCAGGTACCTATCTACCATTTCGCAATCCGTTGGTCTAAGTAATGTGAGCGTGTTCGGTGTGAGGACCAATGCGGAGTGCGTTCGCTTACCTAACCTAACCTAACCTAACCTGCCTTGTACACTAGACATATTATCCACTTATATTTAACGGACTATGTGGAAAACAATGAGCGTTAAATAACTTAATTACGTTACTGACTCTTCTGTTTATGGGACCTTGACTTATCAAGATTTTACAATATTTTCCTAACCGTAGCGACAGCATCCGCTTTGGATCCTGGTCGCCATTCCTGTTCCTCTATTCTGTTTGGTTATCACGCAGCTTTCCACGTTTATCAAGCTTTGTGGTAATCGACTTTTCTCAATAAAAATGCTTAAGTTTCAATGAAATTTTGCCTATACCTAATATGTTTGATTATTCATTGACTGAATTTTCATAGAACTTGATTTTAGTTCAAAAGATAACTCTGCGATAGCCACGCGATAAAATTGCGCGTCTGAGTCCCGAATTTTGCTTATTTAGCTATAATAATAATAAAAAAATTACGAGAAAATATTTTCGCAGTGTATCGAGTATTTGGTAGTTTTTTCGGTTACAATCTAATTTCGATAATTTATGAGAAAAAAATATTTAGATGATCTATTACAATATCATCATATATTGGCGTTCTAAAACAGGTGAAAAGTAAACAAAAGTCATAACTTAAATAATCATTAAAAAATACAATCTGTTCTAAAATTGGACCATTATTACGTTTCATTATTATTTTCAGTTACTACTAACTTGCTCTTTCATCGACTAATGGGATATTTATGTTGATTGCCAAGGTCAGAGAAGCACGCGTTCCTGGACTGATATCATGAATGTGTATCTACAAAGTTACCTGACACTGTCGATAAATAAAAAAACTGTTAATTTAAATGTAAAATTAAAGATTTGTTTATATCATTTTGATTAATATAGCAATTGGGGCACTAGTCCTCACCCTCTGCAAAAACCATAGTCTAAAAATTCGCTTTGTAGCTGCAAGACGTGAACTCTAGCATCTTAAATACTTTTGAACAGCACCCTTGAGGAGTTAATCTCACGAAAATTGCCATTTTGTAAGTTTTACAATAATAAAACCTGGGCAAAGAAGATGAGAACTGGCTCAAGGAAACCTGTCACAAAAGATCTACACAGGTCGCAGTAACGTCAGGAGCTTAAAGCCCTAACTCCCGCCATGGATAAATAATTGACTTCTTATTGAACATGTCTCGGAACATAATATTATAAGATGTGAAACATTCGTTTGCATGACCAATAACGATGATGATGGTGATAAGTGTAATTTTTCACAATGGAAATTCGTTTATTTGTTTATCGACTCCTCCTTCCCCGTTTCCCCTTATCCGCACCTGATGGTGCACAGGGCACTGCATTGGTATACCAAATGCAGTGCATCTTGACCATTTAATACATGACTTGCATTTAACAGACTGTTGAATGCTAGCCCTGCGTGGCTTTTCGGCGCTTCCGCGCCTCGATTTTTGGTTGTTCCACCTTTAGTTAATTGGCTAAGGGTCCCAAACAGAAACCTAATTTACGGAGGCCCACAGAGCCGCCCGACCGAGGCCTGAGTAGAATCATGTTTTTGCCCCTTGTAAAATCTTTAAAATGTCGAGTATTACCCCAGATATACAAAATTCAATCTTTTCGAACTGCCACATAAACCTTATTGTAAATTCAGAGATACCGGTGTGCAAAAAATATGGCATGATTGTATGTAGGTACCTACTCTTAAGAACCGATGGAAATTATTTTTTCCGCAGACAACACTGAGATTAATTTTTTCGGCAGACATAACTGATGTACACTACTATCATTACTACAGGCCAGTCCAAAGTCCAGTCAAATTGAATCATGGAGATGGGTAGAGCGTAGATAATTTTTTACATGACATTGTATTGTTATTAAATTTTACACTGAATCAGCTAATACTTGGATCCCCTTAATGTTTATAGGAATTTTTTTTAAATATTGTATATATATTATGTCGTCGTGATGGTTAAGAGAGACAACCCCCATACAATACATACGGGGCTTAGCTCTCGACTGACGATTTGTTCTCAGTACGGGTCACCCGTAAGTCAGAACCAAATAATGCTGCTGCTTTCCCTTATCCGCACCCAATGGTGCATAGGGCACTGCATCGGTACACCAAGTGCAGTGTATCTTGATCATTTTTATTACTTGAAGGTAGGATGATCAGTCTTACGTTTCAATGCCAGTCCAAGGTATCACACATGAAATATTAATATGAAAATCACATGTAAATAAATATTTCATGTTGAATAATTAAACATTTAGATTTTTTTTTTTCACTCAAATAAACAAAATATTTATCGACAGCGGAAGGTAACTCAATTATCTTCCCATTTATCAAGATTCACGATCGGGCACCTGAAGAAGAAGACAGAAGAATCTAAAAATAGCTGCAAATTATACTTGAGTGCCCAATAAGGACTGGAGGTAGCATTGTTTCGGCCATAATGACGCCATTGTGTTGTATTGAGGCCGATCCTTGTTACTCACTTCCTTGATTGACATATTTGTTTTGACCAGTTGACAAAATTGACGCCAAACTTTAGAACAGTCTAAGACTAAACTACCGGATAAAATTTTGTCGGTTCTGTATATACATGCAGACAGCAGACTTATGAGTTTTGAGAATAGGTGTCTTAGAAGAATTTTAGGTGTGCGGTGGTTTGACTTTGTAAGGAACACAGAGGTAAGGCAACGGACACAGCAACTATTGGTATCTACTGTCATCCGGCGAAGGCGTTTCGGCCATTTACTACGTATGCCTCCCGAGAGCCTTAACCATGCTTGCCTATTTTACAAGGCATCAGGTTCTCGGCGTCCTGGTCGTCCACTGTTGACTATTCGTCGGCAGTTTGCGTCAGAGCTGCGGGACGTGGACTTGACTTGGGAGGATCGCTTGGCCTGGAGGCAGTTTGTGGATTCAATATGCTCCACATAGGGAGCGGATATGGTATGATGATAATGGTGATGTATTTACTTACTTTTACTTATTGTTGTATTTGAGAAGGTATACATAGGGTATTATGTGATACTTAAAAATCCTCAAGATTCACTGCTCTTCATGTATCAAGTCATTGCCCGAAGCACAATTGGATACGGATAAGGGAAAGTGCTAGTACCTAGTAGTGAAAATAAAAATAGTACAGCTTTAGATACCATTCGCAAAAACCAAACGAAACGTAGTATAAGGTGCGTTGATGCAATTGATTTTGATTTATGTAATGCTTTTGAAAACGGTATCTCAATATTACGTTATATCCCATATCACAGAAATACCTCCCTCTACCCTACATACAGTATCGATTGAATTAATAAGAGCAAATCGTGAAACTAAATCTCGATTTCTTACGATACGAAAATTATTTTCCGAATAAAATAAAAATAATAAAAAATGATGAGGAGCAATATTTTTTTAAATTGGCTTATAATGTAGGTAGGTACTTTAAATACTAGCCACAAAAAACTCATTTTTTCATCATACATCTCCAATCACATACTAAACTATTAAAATGAGTAGATAATAATTGCATTATTTAATTGGCAAAATAACCGACAGCCGAGTTAGAAAAATGGATCGTGGGAAAATGAATTTTCACGTGACTGACTTTTCTAATCGAAATAATTTATTAATACAATTTGTAGGTGTACTAAATAAATTTCATACAGAGAATCGGGGTATTTAAACAACCTGCACGTGGGGCCAGCAATAGAAATTTTAGTGTTTTCAAAATGAAATTCCGGATTCGTTAACGTCACAAAGCTACGAAAACTTTATAACAAATAGTTACATCCAAGTATTTTCTAGGGAATAATGACTGGTTTTCAAAAATAACACATACATACGAGTATATTCATAATTCTGGGGAATTTAGAAGCTAGTTTTTATATTATTGTCTTATTTTTCCGTAATAAAAAAAAACATTTTGCAATCACATTTTATTATTTTTTTTTTTAAATTAACAACCTCCACTCGACATTTGATCACATGAAATACTCGTAGCTTCAGCCCTCCTCTTGACTACATTTTCATATTTGCCCAACTCAAGCAATTTTTTTTAAAGTGAAAACTTCTTTAGAATCGTTGGGAGTGATTTGAAACTCTATGAAACGAAAAAGCGACACTAAAAAGAGACAAACATATAGATCTATGGGATTTAGCCTGCGAGAGAATGAGATAGAACACAGTTGTATAGCGTTTCCTATTATCTTCGTCTTCTCTTTGTGCGGCGCTTCGTACAATTTATCCACGAGAACTTAATAAAATACACACCAGAAGTATCGCGGATCCTTCATAAAGATTACGATAAAATTCCAATGATTTTAACTGGCGATTTTAATGTAAATTTTGCACTGGATACAGCGCTGTCTTTGATTGAATTCCTTGACAACAAATTCAATTTAAAAAGGTGCAGTAGTCGCACCGAATCGACATCGCGATCAAAAACAGTAATTGACGCGGTATTTCACAGATATATTGATAAAATCGAAACAAAAACTTTTGTCCCACACTTTAGTTATCATAAGCCGCTCGTATCACTTGTAGAAATTGAAGACATGGATCATGAATAATAAAATGAAAAAAAATTATCAACTGGGTACCAATATTTATAATAAATAAATCCTATAATTATCCCATTCCTGATACTGCATTTATCTAATTCTCTCTCAGCTTAGTTTTATTAAGGTTTCACTTCTACCTGGTGTGAACTGCACACATGTTTTTTTTTATGCCCGACGGTTACGTTATAAATGGGGTTCTTTCCGATTTTTTATTTTTTACTTCAAAAAATTGATTGAAAAATTACAATATCAAGCGAATTTTTTTTTAATTTTTACGATGCCATATGAATTTTCTAGCGCGGTTTGAAATAGCGCTTTTTCAAATCGCTCGCAAAATCCTCCATTTGGCGCGCATGCGGTGTGACGTCACAGCAATATGGGCGCTCACTACGGAATGAATTTCACGCCTTTCACGGTAGACGGTAATGACGTCATAAGACAATAATAAAAATCATTCGTATTTTCGTGTTTTTAAAACATAAATTTATAAATGAAAAACAAAATTTTTGATCATTGTGTTTTATATCGTTGGAATTGTAAAAATATACTTTAAATATTTATAACGTTTTCAAGAATATTCATGCTATCGGGAAGAACCCTATTGACGGATGCTTTGTGTTGTAAAGGTATACCACGTGGAATGTGGATACAATCAACTTGAAAATCACGATTGCGATACGTTGTGAAAAATACTATGTATATAATACCTATTGAGAAGATATTGTGCTTGAAAAAAGTATCTAATTAGGAACGATCGAAGGTCAGATTAATGTGATTGAACTTATAGTAATTAATCAGTATTCCAGATAAACTAGCTGAAAGACGTCTTACACTTCGATCAGCTACATCTACAGCTATAGGCAGGGTTTTAGTACCGACCCGCAATCGGCGCACACAATTTGGGGAGCGCGCATTTGCAGTTGCGGGCCCTATGGCTTGGAATGCTCTCCCACCAGAAGAGCGCTACAGTGAGAGTGAAGTGATGTTTTGAAAGAAACTTTAGACCCATTTGTTCTCTAAATCTTTTGATTAATTTTGATAATTGTATTTTCTACTCAGAAATTGAGTTTTCATTCACTTTAAATTTCCCATTTAATTAAATATTTGAAGCGCCCGCCCTTGAGGTATATTTATACGAAAACGGCGCTATATAAATTATCCATAATAAAAATATACTTTTTTTAAATATTAAATTTTAAAAAATTTTTAAAAAAAACTCGGATCGATAAGTTGCATATTTTAAAATTTGAATGACAATAACGTAACAATATAAACAATTGGCTGCCTCCATGGTATAGTGATTAAGGTGATGAAGGCACAAAACGAAATTAACGAGTTTAAAAGTTTTTTTTTCAAGGATTAGTGTTTTGTGATGTTGGTCCTCAGTTATTAAGCCACCTGGACATTCGAGGTGGTAACAATAAACCGTGTTTATTTGAAGAGGAGATTAGGAACAAGGGGATTGATAGAGCAAGGACAGGTTAACATACTGAAACACAATTTTATGTGTAACAATTGATTACCTATCACTTATCACAAATGCAATCTAATGAACGACACATACTTAACAGCAAAACAAAGAATGATAGGAAAAACCGTTGGACAGGTTTAAAGCATCCGGAAAATACAATGTGTAGGTATGTGACGTAGTAGGTATTATAAATATACGAGTAGGAAAAACATATGTTATGGGAGTTAACACTGGCATTACCATGATGTGGCAACTAAGAAGCATGCGTACTAACAATTATTATGATAAATTATAAAAATAATTACCTAATTATTGAACTGGTTTGAAGCCAAGCAATCCAAATACATTACAGAAAATATAATTTAAAAAATAACTGGTAACTGATACAAAAGATTTAATATTTTCAATGACTGTTTCCAGACTTATCAAAATAGGGTAAATTGGCCGTTCATAATGGAGTTGGAGTTCTGGTACCAACCCTTATGTATGGTAGTGAAGCGTGGTGTTGGATAAAGAAAGACGAAAGTAGATTGAATGCAGTTGAAATGCGATTATCTCAGACGAATGTGTGGTAAGACTATGTATGATAGGTGTGCAAATGTCGAAATTAGAGCAGAGTGCAACGCTGAGATAAGCATTATCGACAAAATTAAGAAAGGTCTTTTACGATGGTACGGTCATGTAGAGCTAATTGATGATGAAAGAACGTCTAAAAAAATATATGATGCGACTGTGCCTGGATGTAGAAATCGAGGAAGGCCGAGAAAGACATGGCATGATCAAGTAAAACAAGCGCTTGAAAGTGGGCATATAAGAAGTCGGAATAAACGTGCGTGCATGAGAAGTTGTATGAATGTGGAGGAAGCAAGAGAAGTGTGCCAGGACCGGGTGGTGTGGCGTTCTATCCTCTCTGCCTGCCCCTTCGGGGAAATAGCGTGATGGTTAGTTAGTTAGTTTCCAGACACGCTAATTCCAAATATACATAAAAACTTTAATGGTGTTACAATCTTCTTCACGTCTAAAACCAGCAAGCTTTAAAACTGAATGACCAAAAACGATGAGAATTTAAAATAAATATGATACAATAATAAGATAGGATAAATTATGTATTTGCCTTAGCATAGGAAAAATTTGCGAAAAAGAAAAAAGAAAAAAAAAGAAAAATCGTAAATTCGTGAGGTTCATTATAGTGAAATCATTATTCTATGAACAGTTGATGAATTTTCGTAGTACCTTTGGAAATAAGTTGCCACAAACTTCGCTACGACTTTACAGGAAGACCTCCAATCCGAATTTAAATGCGATAAAGTGGAAAAACAATACATATTTATAAAATCACCAATACGCCTTATTACCTTTTAATTTGGCGAAATTAAAAATTATTTCGTTTTAATGTGACACTTTGAAAAGCGAAAAATTTTCCTTAACTGAACTGAAAAATAAATACCTACCTAGCCGGTAAAAACAAAATAATGAAAAACTCGTCTACACAAAACAACACCACTTAAACTAATTGCATGCAATTAATTTTTATACCCTTATCATAGAGAACGAAAGAAATAAATACTCGATATTTTTGAATCATTCAAATCAGAATCTTATCAACATATTACATTATTGTTACGGTTCGTGGTAAAAATATTTGTAATCGATATTTTTTTATTATCTTCAAAACACAAAAAGTTACATCAGAATTTGTACGAATTTTCCACGTAATCTTACTGTCCATCTAGTGGTGTAGTAATAAGGTTAGGTTCACGGTGTAGTGGTTAGCACGTTGGTCTACCATTTTATTTATTTATTTATGAGGTCACTGGTTTCGAATTCGTAATGAAATTATGTCGTCTATGAAGGTAAAATAAAAACTATAAGAGACTCGCCAATTTTATTGACCTTAGGACAAATAAACTTTTCGTAACGAATAAATTTGTTAAATTTATTGAATAACCGTTTTTTCTTTTACTCCGATATTATACTGTGTCCCAAAGGACCTGGAGCTCAATCACAGATAACTATCGACGTAGTTAAAAACGTGCTAACCACGTGCTAACGCTAACCATTTGACCGATCACAATAAACATACGTTCATACCACGTTCGCGTTGCCGAGCACCATGGATGATAATAAATATCGCGGCTCTAAACGTCAAACGTCAAATCAAGAAAGTCAACGCGCGTGTCGGATTGTTTTTTTATGTCGACTGCTTTTCTCAATATTTGGCTTGCCGAACGCCGGCTAAATGCAATACGGCACTCGAGTAAGATTGAAAGAAGATATGTTTGAAGAAGATATATCTCGGGAAATGGCTCGCGACTTGATGCGCTCATTTAATAATCCCGATCGATAACTTTTAACGCGTGTTCCATTGTGATCACGAAAACGTTAAACATCCATGGTAAGAAATCGTTATCACGTCGCTTATTACCGCGTCGATAGTGATCTGTGATCGAGCTCCTGTTGCGTTATGGACTCGATAAAAAGATGAAATGCGATGAGAATAACGTTGTTATCTTGATAAGGTGTGTCTATGTTGAAGTGTTGGCATATTATCTGATAATTTGTGGCGGTTAGTATCATCATTACGTACAAACTCGGGCATAGGTCATCACAAAATGGGGTCATCAGTCATCAGTATCGGCAATTAAGAGATGAGATAGTAAATTTTATCTAACTCAGTAACTAAAAGAATATCTTGATGATAGATAATTACATATATATATATATAGGCTCCTGATGGCTTCTAATAATACTTATTTCATAATATTTTTCATTTTTTTAATTTAATAACTTTATTTTACGATACCGCAAATATTGTCTCTTGTCAGTTTTCAAACTAAAAACATGAATAAAGGATTATTGCGTTAAGCTTCCCAGATAAATTAAGAGAATATATTATCAAATCGTGAGTAAACACAAAATTTAAAATTAGAATTTTTTCACGTCAATCGAAAGCAAACAAAGTTGAATTTTGATTATTTATGAAAATTTTAAACAACGTTTTAGCCTAGAGCTTTTTTTACGGAAAACGATTAACGACGCGACGACCGACGCGACGCCGACAGGACGTTTACATTATGTTTTATTCTAACGTAGGTAATTGTAGTTTTGAAAACAAAGCCAAAGATAAAAATTCCACGGAAAACTAAAAAGAAATATATATACAAAAATAGAGGTAAATACACATACTTACGAGTAAATTTTAAAATAGGTGCAAAAAATGATAAAACCTGTAAAAATAATAGTTATAGGTACCTATTTGTAATGATTCAGTCACAGCATGACACAAATTTAGGAAAAATAATATTGAAATCTTGTCCTATAAAAAACCTCAAGTTTTTGCAGAGATCGTTCGATTTTAAAGAAAAGTGTGCTAATTTTTGATTATTGAGCATAATTATTGGTGTTCAATCGACTCAAAGCAACTGTAAACATTTAATATTTAAGACTGTTATTATATACAAAAATGTATACATTAGACATACCTAATATTTTATACATACTTGAGTCACATTACATGTTTTAACTAGGTAATAATACAGGTATTATTTTTATGTTAATGTATAATGTTAAATGTTAATATATATTATATGTTAATCATAAAGTGGCAAACTGCAGAAATAAAATCATATTCAAAGTGAAAATAAAAAGATAACTAATCGATAAGCAATCATAATTTAATATTCATTTAGCGATCCTCAGTAGTTTTGATTATATGAGTTTATCATGCTGTCATAGATTTTTATTATCGTTTTTTTTAATGAATGTTCACGTCATATCGATTGCAACTCTATTTTATAAGATAAACCATATATGGTCATCCGGTGACAGTAATCACTGATTGATTTAATATTATTACCATTATCTTTTTCGTACTCAAATATTGAACGAAATTACAGGAAGGCACTCCTTAATAAATTAGTTTTTAATCAGCAATAATAATGTTACTACTATCTCCCGTCTTAACAAAGAGAAATATCCAGGTATTTAGGCTTATTTTCTGATCAAAATAAAATTATTCGTAAGTTATTCAGGGCGATGAAATACCTCAGTCATGTTGATAATTAATAATAAGTAAATTGTAGATAACTTTTACGAATTTAGCTTACGATGTTAGTAATATGTGGCAAATTTAGGTGGTGAGGTAGTTACCAGATATTTATTAGTATTATTATAATCATACAAAATGTTTTCTTCGATGTTTAGGAAGTCTTAAGTTACGAGTTCCTTGTTTAGGAAGGCTATAAAATAAGCAACTTATTCTTGTACCTACGCAAAATGTATTACATTTATTTCTAGTCATATATAGTGGCAATGTTCTAAAAATTTAATGAACAAAAATTAACTAAAATATTCATTTATTATGTCAATACGAATATTTGAGATCTTTTTATGTTTGTTTTATGATGAATTTGTATGTGTATTTTTTACAAAGTTAAATATAATTGGTTTATCAGCATTCATAAAACTACATCAGTGGCCAGAGTTTAATAGTTATTTTTACAGTGATTTATATTTGGTTTTGGTCGGAAATTTATTTTTAAAACTTGGTACTCCATAGTTCAGACACCCTTAAGATTGGATCCTTAGTTGACTAGGGTTAATTTGTTGCAAACGATCTCTAGTATAAACTCTTTTTAAGAGAAGGTCATATTATGATAAATAATTCTCATTATTTATGTAATACAACACTAAAATTTTAAACGTACAGCTCTTGCATCATGGCCTCCATTATTGTCTGTAAATAAGGAAATACCTATAACTATATTTTTGAAAGTTAAAAGAGATGTAACACTGATTATTTTTACAATTTATTTTAAAGTTCCTCCCCTTTTTAATTTAAAATGTCACCGTGTTATTCTGCCTTTTTTACGGATGCCCAAAAGCCTTGTTCCAGATTTGGAGAAGGAACGATAAGTTTTAATCTTTAAATGTCAACAACGAAAACGCATCACGCGCAAAAACACTAAACAATATGTCGTAAAGAAAGATACAGGTAGGTGTTCACAAACCATTGATAATTTAAATTAGTGTTTATTAAACAAATACACAATGTTGCCTGTTGTGGATATTCGCTAATAAGCGGAATGGGGAATGTTGTAATACGTCAAGTGGCAACAACTCCATATTCCCGAATTTGAAAAAAAAAATCTTTTTGGTTTGTGACGACATATAAAGAATCTATAAATTCACAATTCCTGTTATTTACTAGTCATTTTACTTTTGTCATTGATATATAATACATTTAGATCTGCCTTGCAGAGTAAAATTATTTTAGAAAAAGTAATGACACGGAGATTCTGCACCTCAATACTCTTACACGGGTCGACCTATCAGAGCCCTTCGACTGCCGTCAATCATCCGCTCACACCACCGCAAAAGGTATGGGCTAAATAAAGTGTTACAGTAACAGTACACAAAATAAACCCGTTCCTTACGGGGAGCGTTCATAAAATTTTACCATGCATCTAAAATGACTTTTTTTTTCTTGTGGGGGCTGTTGGCTATTATTTAAGATGAAAACTTTCTTTGAATAATAATTATTTTTAGGCTATGTAAACAAATATAAATAAATACTTTCATGTGGAAAGTAACACCATATTTTTTTCTTAATTTTATCCGTACGGTTTTTACACGACGGTTTTAACTACACAGGAAAGCATTTCGGAATGTTTTCTGAACGTCCGACTCTGCCGCGGCGGTTAAAGAAATACTGAATACGCGTCTGGCGTAGTTGGAGGTTTTGGCGTTAGTTAAAGTGTCATTCATTTTTTGGGTTCAGTTCAAATTTAAGTAAATCAATTACTTTTGTTTTATTGTGCAATTGCTATGGTAGGGTGTAAAAAGGTCAGTTTGATCATTTGTCCTGACGAAGGGACGGGTTTTGTCTTGACACTGATAGACATAGCTTTATCAAAAAGTATCGTCATTAATAACATGTTTTTTATTTGGAAGATCTAAAAATATCAGTAGGTGTGAATCATCAAAATCACTGATTTTATAAGATTCAAAGAAGAAAAAGTTTATTTGCTTAAGCAATTACTGTCATACAATTATTAGGAATTACATAGTTAAAAGAAAAAGTGAGCGATGATTAATAATGCTGGCAGCAAAAAAATAAGGTAATTATTTCATATTTAATCTGAACGTGACTCACACCTTTGTTGTAATAAATTATTCGGAAATTTTACCACATATCAAATTTTTGGTAATGTATTAGTGGTAGGTCAGCTGAAACCTTTTATTGCAGGCAAATGTTGCAAAGTTAAAAAAAAAAAAGTTCGTTATTGTTAATAAAGTCCTCGTTGCTTACCTTCATGTAATAAAATGATCAAGATACACTTCACTTGGTGTACCAATGCAGTGCCCTATGCACCATTGGGTGCGGATAAAGGAAAGTCGGAGTAGTAGACCGTTATATATTTTTTGGTTATACATTATACATATTGATTCTCGTCATCCGTCCCCTGCTGAAAATGTGTCGCTAGTTTGCGTCGGAGCTACGGGACGTGGACCAGTCTTGGGAGGATGCACGGGAACTGGCGGTCAATCGTTTGGCTTGAAGGCAGTTTGTGGAATCCATATGCCCCACATAGGGAGCGGATATGGTATGATGATGATATATTATTATATTCAGGTTATTCGAAATTCAATTCGGAGACTTTTTACAATTTTATTTTTTACAAGAGGATTAGAATTTCAGAGAAGTGACATTCCATACTTGAAAAATACTACCGTGTCTGAGGTGTCTAGTTACCAACTACGTCACTCACTACGTCATCCCTAGACATCTACGTCAAACATTTCGTGTATTGGCCTAAGTGCTGGAGCCTTTAGACGGTGGAATTTGATAATAAGTGGTGTTATGAAATATATTATATTTTTAGAAAATTTGTACGGAAACACCTCTTCTTGTGAATTCTTGTTCGAAGATGCAGTGAATCTCGATAATGAAAAATCACCTACAAATCATATTTCATATTGATCCCGTTAGAAATCGAACCAGCAGCCTCGTGCTTGGTAACCCGATGCGCCATCCACAAAATGTATACATATACAGATACGCTAAATTTATCACTGACGCAACGTTCGTATATTGCACATAAATTTTCAATTATAGATTGTTGATAATTTTAAACAAAGATCTTCCTGGCTTGGATCAATTATGGTGTTTGCAATATAAAGCTGGCAGAAGTGAACTCACGTGGGTGTCGTATACTTCAACATGCTAAAATAATACACACACACGTGTTCTCCAGTCATATTATAGTCATAAGTACAGTTGGATAAATAATTAAGAGGACACTTAAACAAACCTCTTATTTCTCTTTTTTTACGTTTTATTTTTTAATTTCTTTGTTTCCTAAAAGCTGATATTACTTAACATTTATTTCATATTTTTTGTTAAAAACTGTAATTGGAAGTATACATTTACAAATATCTTTAAAATGTACTACTTAAAACTGTTGTTTTTCCATAAATAAAAATAAAACCCCTGAAACTTTCATACGAGCGTCGTAAATAATAAATAAAATGTTTTGGGACTCATTCTGAGACATAACATTTTATTATTAATATTCAAAGCATTAACTTTGTGGTCCAACATTTTAATATTATATTAAAAAAAATTAGTATAAAACTACTCACGGACTTTTCTATATTTACCGGTTTCAAGACGTAACTCGTCTTTTCGTCAGGACAAATACTTGTTTAGTTGTATTTGTCCTGACGAAGAGAAGGGTTACGTTAAAGTCAGTGAGTGGTTTGATACAAGTTTTAATTAATAATATATCGTAACATTTAAATTCAAACATTACAACACAAAGAATAAGGGCAGATAAAACATTTTTCACAACATTTTAGCGAGTCGTAGTTACATTTTTTAATTTTTTAATGCTTACTCTACAAAGCTGTTGATTTTTTCACAACCATTCTTCGGAATGGAGCGAAGCATGCTCGGCATTAGTTAAAGAGACGGACTAAAGTCGTAGACGTCATAAAAGCTATCTCGCAGCTGAAGTGGACATGGGCTGGACATGTAGCACGCCAGAGTGAGGACCGATGGACGAAACGCCTGCTTAACTGGAGACCTAGAGCTGCAAGAGACCTGTAGGAAGACCACCAAGACGATGGACAGACGACATAAAAAGTACTGCAGGATCCAGATGGCAGCTCGAAGTCCAGGACAGAAAGCAGTGGACCAACATGAGGGAGGCCTATGTCCAGCAGTGGATGAACAATGGCTGATGAAGAAGAAGAAGATTCTTGAATGATTGATGAATTATAAAAATGTTTAATTTGTCAAAAAAATCAATAATGATAAAATATGTTTTATTTATCAAAAAGTTTTTGGTGTCCTCTCAATTATGAATCTTAGTGTACACACAACAAAGTAGGCTTACAAATACATTTTCTTCACAATACATGTTACGTTCTGTAGGATTTTGCATTATTCGAGACTGCTTTGAATATTCTCAAGGATTATCGTTAAAATTTAGACCAAAATTACTTGGTTCGCGTGTACCTACCAGAAAAGGCGTATTGTCTGGCACAAAAATATATAGAGAAATTTAATGCGTTGGCGTTGGTGCAATTTTCTTTGATTTACAAATACTGCAAAAATGATAAGTATTATTGTAAAATAGACTACTAAGGAAAATGTAACTAACTAACCGTCGCGTCGTCACGCCATTTCCCCGAAGGAGGTAGAGAGGATAGAACGCCACACCACTCTGTCCTGGCGCACTTATCTTGCTTCTTCCACGTTCATAGTTGTTCTCATGTACGCACGTCGATTATTCCAACTTTTCACGTGTCCACAAATTTAGATATAAGCATTATTTTCCAGTAATTTTGGTAACGTAGAAAAATCGTGTGAGGTGGTTTAAAAACTGAAAAATATAGAGCATTCCCGATCAATATTATTGTCGCGTCCAATATTCGTCTAGTTAAATTATGCATAAATGGAATTATTTACAAAAATACCTATCATTAGCTGGATTAAGTGTCCACATGATGTGTTACAACATTTCTCATTCCGCCATCTGATATCCGCATCTGCAGGCGCATTCATATTCCCTTCCAAACTTATTCGCCTGTTGCTATATCAATAATATTAATGCAAGCTTTATGATTGATGCACAGTATTATATGTCGACAAGGATTTAGACACACAAAAAAGTTACATAAAATATTTTTATTCATGTATTTTATTCCGTGAGTCGTGAAGATGCGACGTTGGACCTGGCTTGGGCATGTACTCCGGATGTCTCAGGAGAGCCTGAACCCGAGCTGCCTCTTCTTTACGCCTGCAGGATCCCCCCGCGCGCCGTCCTGGCAGACCGTCGATGACCATCCTACGGATGTATTCGGCGGAGCTGATGAATGCGGGCCTGACGTGGGAGGAAGCGAGAGAGCTGACAGGGTCTTCTGGAGGGATCTAGTGATGTCCACATGCTCCACATAGGAGCGAACATGGCGAAAGAAGAAGAATTTTATTCCGAATAAGGCTGTACAATAAAGTTTAAAATCACGTACAGCCTGTTTCTAAGTTATCGGGTCATGTTTAAAAATTATAATGTGAATTATGTATGAATTGTTTGGTAGAAATGAAAGAAATAATGATTACTACGCATAGTTAAACCAGGCTGAATTATTTACGTGTAAACTTTGCGTAGATACATGGCGAAGTACGTGGTCGTTAAATTTAAAAACGTTTTATTAACACGTGGCAACCCTAAAACATCATTTTTCTACTACCACTACCCTCTCTTTGATTTTTTTTTTACTACTATTACTACATTCCCTTATCCGCACCCAATGGTGTTAAGGGCACTGCATTGGTGCACGAAGTGCAGTGATTTTTTATCATTTGCTACATGAAGTCAAGGTGAACAGTCTTACGCTTTAGCGCCAGTCCAAGGTATCAGATATGATATATAATTTACAAAATAGGTCATATGTCATATACGTTTTTAGACATGTAATTTTTAAATAAATAAATAGATAAATTTTTATGCGAAACTACAGTGGCATAATATAACTGCAATACTGTGCATCAGGAACAAAACTCGAGATACAACCCGAAAACTGGTGAATCTACATCATATTTGGAGTTGAATGGGTAATGTGGGTTTTGAATCTGAGCTTGAAATTTTTTTTTAAATAATTTTCGTAAAAGCTTTCATAAGTACGGCAGATTAAGTAAAACTCCACAAATTCTTATTAAAATGCGGTTTTTTTAATTTGCTCTATTGATAGTATTAATTTCACTGAATAAAAGATATTTGATAGCCGATATTTGATTTGTATAGCCGCAAAATGAACGCATTTTCTATACATATATATAATATATTTTAATCTCAAATGCGGGTAATCCACACTCTCCACAGGCGCGAGAAGTAAGAAAGAGAAAGAGAGAAAGTCTGTGTGACTTTATGACACCTTGCTCACGCGGGCATAATTTACTGATACGAGATATTACTATACCAACGACGAGAGAATTTCGCATTTTGCTCAAATGTAAATAATCATTTTGCAGACATTTGAAAGTTTCAGTGTGATTGCGGTGGCGTTTCAGCACGAAATCGTGTCCACTGTGTCTAGGTAGAACGTCGTAAGGCTCAATATTCGAGAATTGTATTAATTATGTATACCTACACAAATACGTGGTGTAACAAAACAAAACTCAATGTACAAGCGGAAAACCAGTGAATCTAGATAATATTTAGAGTCGATTTTGTAAAATAATATTTTTTTATTTGACCCATAGTTTTCGAGAAAATTAAGTATGAAATTGATTATTTTCGCTAGTTGTTTTCAAATTTCATGTAGTCAAATTAATACTATCCATAAATAAAAGAAAATCAAGTACATATTTTGGGTTAAAACTTTTCACTCGAACACAGTAAATGCGTGTGTATTTCGTGAAATTAAATAATATACGTAAGGTTTATTTTTCAGTTTTTTCCACATAAAAACTTTAGTCATAATGTTTTGTAACACAGTAATGCGTTTTGTATTTCGTGAAAATTAAAGTGAGGTTTTTTATTATTTTGGGTAATCGCCGTTACGTACCTAACCTTCCGGGTTACCTATACAATTTCTTATCCGCATCTAACGGTACACACGCGCTGCATTGATTATATTAATCTTGATCTTTTGTTACATAAACGAGATTGTCAGTATACACATTTTCATTCTCCCACTATTACATACTTATAATCATCCATACACACTCCTCTCTCTCATTCTCACCCACTATAACCTTACATTATATACACCACCACACACTCCTCTCCCATTCACACCACCACTCACACATACACAATTACACCTTTTTCTTGTTTGTTATACTTATTCCTGTATACTTGTGGATATCTGTTATTGGTTTATTATCTTACTGTTTTGTCTATGTTTTATAACCTGTATTTACTGTTGATATCCCAAATAAATAAAATAAAAAATAAATAGAGAATCAAACTCAAAACTCTGTGAATTCAAACCAACACGAAATAATAATACTTTAACACTTTTTTGTATAATACTATTAGACCTCAGTTGTAAAGCGCCCTTGAGATGATATTTCATAAAAATTGCGCTATATAAATTGGCTTAATTAATTATTATTGTATTATTTAACACAATCTCACTAATATGCAAATACACCCCACTAAATAAATGCCTATATTAAGCATAGGTATTTGAAAAATGTTTCTAGTACGTAGTGTAGTATTTATCTGTATTATTATAATATAAATATATTTTACTACTACTACTACTACTACCCCTTATCCGCACCAATGGTTCATAGTTTTATGATGAATTTTACTAAATACCAATTTAAAAAATACTATTTACTGTAGAAAAGATTTGTAAACTATAATTCGCCCTATGCCGGGATCAATATTTAAATTTTACATTTGTTTCCATTTAAGGCAGTTAATTCCTATTGAAGTAAATGAAATACTAAAATTTGTTTTTAGATGAGGGGCAATTTTCTAAAATATTTTGGTTTCATGTATTTTGAAATCTGTTTTTGAGACCCTAATCTTATAATGCTTTTTTAAATACAAGTAAGTTGAGGACTTTTCATACGGAATGTTTAGCATTATTACCCAATTCGCGTATAAGCGTTTAAAAATTTGAATAAGAAAGCAGAAATTGCGACATCTTAGTCGCACGTTCGAGTTTCTAGAGGTATCCTACTCCGATGTCAAGTCTATAACTTGACCCGGTGTTACGGGCCGCAGAACGAATCACCGTCGGAGTCGTCCGACCGACCACGGGATCAGAATAAGTTCACTTTCTATTGCAGTGAAGAATAAAAGTACCTATCCATACGTATGCGAAAACTTGTATGTATCTGCAGTCAGATGACTTAAAAGACGATAAGTGAAAAAAGCAACATTTTAACTACGAGCAACCCGTGAAAAATTTTGCTTCTAGAAGCTGTGAAGACTTGCTTGTTGGACTTGTACCATTGATATATATTACATTTAGATCTGCCTTGCAGAGTAAATTGTTTATAAAAAGTAATGACCTCCAATACTCTCAATATTCTGCACCTCAATACTCTTACACGGGTCGACCTATCAGAGCCCTTCGACTGCCGGCAAGCATCCGCCCACACACCGAGAAAGGTATGGGCTAAATATAGGGTTACAGTAACAGTATACAATACTAACCCGTTCCTTACGAGGAGCTTTCATGAAATTTACCATGCATCTAAAATGACTTTTTTTTTCTTGTGGACGGGCTGTTGGCTATTATTTAAGAAGAAAACTTTCTTTGAATAATAATTATTTTAGGCTATGTAAACAAATATAAAAAAACATTTACATGTGGAAAATTACACTATCTTTTTTGTTAATTTTACCCGTACGGTTTTTACACGGTTTCACGACACAGGAAAGAAGTTTTGATTGTTTTCTGGACGTCCGACCCGGCCGGCGGTTAAAGAAATACTGAATACGCGTCTGGCGGAGTCGGAGGTTTTGGCGTAGTTGAAGTGTCATTCATTTTTTGGGTTCAGTTCAAATCTAAGTAAATCAATTACTTGAACGAACTGATCAATATTCCCTGCTTACTGCACTTGGCGTATTAATGCAGTGCCCAATGCAAAATTAGGTGCGTTACATATCATTAATATATGAGCAATTATGCACGGAATGGGTGATATTTTTGGATAGTACCTGATGAAGAGATGGCCTATAATTGTTAGAAGTTAATACTGCATATAAGCGTTTGCCTGTTGGCTGTCCGTAAATAAATAAAAATAAAATAAGTTAACTGTTAACTAGATCCAATAAAAAGCCGTAAGTTTTTCGAGCTTACAGAGACAAAATTTTTCACCTGTTTTGTCCGTAGACAAATTTTTGTTTTTTGCGCTTAGCGGTCTTTTAGTAATTGGACGTCAGATATATGGAGATACTGAAGTTTGCAAAAGTAACGTTACGTGATTATTGACGCGAAGTTACGATTTAGTATCAATAGTGCGTAAGCCAGAGGCCACATCTGCGGCCCACTTATGTTCATTTAAAGTACATATTCCATGTAACCAATACACATTTTTAATTTTACGAAAGGCGATATTTAAGAGCCAAAAAAATAACGCAAAAAAATACAGATTTGAAAAAAACATATTTCCTCTTACTGTTCTAAGGATTTAACGTAGAACCCCAGAGATACCAGCGTCTTAATAATGATAATTTATTGATCGCCATTTTTGTGAAAATCATCTCTAGGGCCGGGCGGTGTCCTATGGATTATGGAATGAGTCTCATTTTATTATCTAAACTTTAGATTCTAAAGGGCCACATTTTACCTATTGTATCTTCATCATACCTATGATAAAAGAAAAATTTAGGGTCCCACGTTGTATTTGAATCTGAAATTGACTAAAATTTATAAGTTCTTCTTCCGCTGTCTTCTGTCTTCCGGTTTAGATGAATCGTAATTATATTCTATATTTTAAAGTGAAAAGTTCCGAGGCGGACAAAATGGTGGATACTGTTATTTAATTTTTACTGAGAATCCACTGTGATAAATCTTCAATGGTTTATGGACATAATTAGTATAAGAAAAATGAGAACAAGTGAGATTTAGTCTTCACAAAATATAAAAAGAACTGAATTGATAGTTTTTTAAATCATCATTATAATCATTCCATATTCGCTGCCTCCAGGCCAAGCGATCGGCCGCCAACTCCCGCGCATCCTCCCAAGTCAGGTCCACGTCCCGCAGCTCCGACGCATACTGCCGAAGGATTGTCAACAGTGGACATCCAGGACGCCGAAAACCTGATGCACCGTAAAAAAGGCAAGAACGGTTAAGGTTTCGGGAGACATACGTCGTATAATATGGCCCAGTCGGGGTGTTTTTTAGAACTGATTATAATATATATATTCAGGCATTCTGTACCAAACTCTCAAGTCATATATTCTCAATTTCCCACCACTAAATTCTTAGCTTTTGAATACTATCCTAAGACAAAGGATTATACTTTGTCTTAGATACTAACCTGTTTTATATATGTGAGGCATATAACAACAAAGGCGGAAGTGTCCGCCTGTAGTCGAAAATGAGTTAAATATGCAGTTTTGTTTGGAAAGTTATGTATTTTCTCCATAGAATATTTGTTTGTCAAAAAAACGGCATTAATCCATTTAATTTTAGATTTAAAGTTTTGTTTTTGAAACAAAAACGGCAGTGTCCAATACAAAAATGGCAGAATTGCAAAACTAAACAAACGTTTTTTCGTGATTGCCAACAATTGAAGAAAGTGGACACTTCCGCCTTTGTTGTTATATGCCTCATGTAGAACCTGTCCCTTTTGAAGGGATCCAGAAATTTTTAAATATTTGATATCTTAATAAATTTCTTTTGTCCGCCTCGTAGCATAGTGGTAGCGCATTTGGCTACCGGACATGAGGTCGCGGTTTTTTTTTTCCCGTAGGGGGTTAACATGAAATATTTATTTATATGTGATTTCCATTTTAATATTTCATGTGTGATACCTTGGACTGGAGAGTAAGATTGATCTTCTTGCATTCATGTAATAAAATGATCAAGATACACTGCACTTGGTGTCCCAATGCAGGGCCCTATGCACCATTGGGTGCGGATAAGAGAAAAGTAGCAATAGTAGTAGTAATAAATTCCTTTTATCCTTATTATTATTTTCTTATCATTTAACTATAAAGATCTGCACTGCGATCCCATTACATGTAAATATATCGCATTTGTGACGTCATTATAACGGCAATAGGTAAATTATCAAAGATATTTTTAATGATTTACTTCATATGCGTCTCACAACTGCGATATATTTACATGTAGATACATTGGTGATCGTATTGCCGGTTTTTAATTTGTACTATGCACTGTAGGTACTTATAATCGTGTTGATAATTCACAAGAAAAATATAAGATTTTAACAGTTCAAGATCGTCAACGCTAACAATCGTGAACGTCAGAATCGTACATTTCATTTGTGATTACACCATAATTATAACAAAATGTATTACTTTTATCAATATTAATTATATTCAGTACCTACCTGTACTACAACTCAAAATTATTACGTCTTAAAAACGTAATTTGAATACATTTTTTAATCCTCAATTTAGTTGCATAAAGTTATCTTGAACAGATTAGGGGTGTTAAACTGTGGGTATACATTAAGAGTGAAATATGAAAAAAAACCACAGTTTTACATTAATTTTATATTCGAAAATATTCATTTTACAAAAAAAACGACGAACGAAGAAAATGAAAAAAAACTTATCGAATGGACATCACAATTTTAAACTTTCAGTCGTAACACTCCACTTTGTCTTTTCGCGGAGTGCTGTTCTTTCTTTCTAATTTCACACATTTGAGATTTCTCATGAATTTGTACAACGAGCAATATAACTAGTAAGACACTCGAGGAACGTACGTTACTAAGTCTAGATCACACAGTGTCAGTCGAGGACAGGCGGTCCACCTGCAGGCGGTAGAGCATCAGGTCGAGCGAGGCGCGCGCGTCCTCCAGGGGGCAGTGGCGCGCCTCCTGTACCGTCCGCCGCAGGGCCTCCTCCACCACGGCGCGCAGCGAGCTGCGGTACGGCAGCCCGAACGGGTGCCCGAACACCACGGACGTGTCCACCACCTTCTCGTGCAGCAGCCGCAGCGCGCGCAGGTCGTTCTCCACGCCGTGCCCCACCAGGATGGTGTCCGCGTCCACCAGCGCCAGCACGTCGCGCTGCACGTCGCGGAAGCTCTTGGTGGCCCGCGCAGGTCGTGCGCCGAGATGCCCGAGAAGCGCGTGTTGTAGTCCACCACCGGCTCCTCGGGCCGCACGAACGTGCTGTACACCGGCCGGCCGTCCGCCGCCACCACCTCCACGCGCGCCATCTGCAGCCCGCGGGCCGTGTAGCACATCTCGCAGTCCAGCGCCAGCACCCGCCGGCGCGGCGCCCCCGGCACGCGCGGCTTGGTCCGCACGAACCCCCGCAGCGGGCCGTTCATGCCCACGTTCGTCCCGCTCCACACGTGTACCGGAGCGCGCGCGCACCCTTGCGAGCGGCGTGTCGAGCCGCAGCACGCGAACATCTTTATGGGGCTATCGGAGGGACCGGTACAGCGTACTTGCTTGCCCCAGTGGTAACGGCAAACTTCTTTCGTGATATACTCTCCGGATGGGCTGAGGTGGAAATAGTGAGAGCAGCGAACACACCGCCGTTCGATCGCGGCTGATGCCCTCTCTTCTTCGCTATCCGGATGCGCGACAAGTCCTTGTCCGTCAGTTTGAGATCGATGTATCGCTGTAGTGGCGCTGGAAATGTAGGCGCGAGCGCCGGGGCTGAGATGGGGCCAGGGGGGGTCGCCGGGGCGGGGTCTCTGGTGGGTCTCGGCTTCTGGCGGCGCCTCTTGGAGCGCGGCGCCCGGCGGACCCGTCGCGGGCTGCCCGGCTCGCTGTCCCCGAAGGGAGAGCCGCCGCGCGCCGCCTCGGAGCCGCCCTCGGAGCTGCCCTCGGAGCCGCCGTCGGAGCCGCCGGAGCCGGTGCCGCCGCTGTCGCCAGGGTCAGGAGGAGGTTCGTCTTTGCAAAATAAACGATCACTCGATTAGGCATGTGGTAATATTATCGCTACCGCCACCACACCCGCTGACGCAATATCCTCCGCATGGGATCTCCGCACTCGGGACATACTACACGCGCGAGGCGAGAATAATCGGCAAATATGATCATGTCCAAAGTGAAAGAAAGATATTGTTTCAGAACGGATAACCACTTATATTCAACTCCCTAAATATTATATTACATAACTATTTTTAATCATTTTTGTTATTTTAGATTAAGGAAATGAAAACAGAATAAAATGTATAAGGTATGGGTAGGTATTAATAACATAATACAGGGTTTAAGATTGAGACAGATTTAGTAATAGTTTGATTATTGGTGATATTTTTTTATGGGAATAAGGTATATAATAAAATATCATAAATAATTATAATTTTTAAATAAATTTAAGCTTCTTTTCTAAATTCATTATATTAGTTAAAATGTATAAAATAAGTCGAATTTGCTATATTAAAATTATGATGGTCAGCATTAGTAATATTCATACAAAGAACAAAATGAAAAGATGTTCTAAGAAGATGACTCGGTATTATTAAATGAGTAATATCGGAATGCCCACAACTGATTGGCCGGTGACGACAGTGTAAGATTTGTCCGAGTACCGTGAAGTATGTATACGAGGAAAACGTCGGCGTGGTAAGTCTAGTTCCGGCCGCGGCGGAGAGGCGGGTGGCCACCTGCCAAAACTAATAATCTGTCTAAACTTGTGTGGCCAAGGATTGGATCAATGAATGGGACAGTCCAACTGTTTGGATATCTCGCTCGAAGCCAAAAAGAAAAGTGTTTGTAATAAACAACAGGCAAGCTTGTATTTTACTACAATGTTATCAATGATACAAGTCGATAAAATTCTACGTCAAAAAAAACTTCAAGGTTCAACCATACAGCCGCAAGTATTTCCCAAACTAAAATTATTCATAGTATGGATAGACCTAAACACGTTTTTCTTTTTTATACCCGTATAAAAATAAAATTACGTAAATAGAACTACAAAATTTTACGTTGTTGGTATTAAAAGGCAGCATTTTATTAGTCATACAATTAATCACCGATGTAAACTAAGTATATGTGAACCACTATATGATGAGAGATCTTAATAAAATGATATCACCAGTGATTCATATCAGAATTCACTCGCCATGGGAAATAGAATGATGCAAATAATGCAAAACGGAACATCGGATATGAACGTTGATCTATATCGAGTGGGAAAGGAATTTAAGAGGGGAGGGATTGATAACCGAATCCGGATATTACCTCGGATATTTTTTCCGACTCCACCTTACATTACATTTTCAGCGCCATGTTGCAATGTTGCTGAATGTCGCGTAAACGGTTTGTCGGCCATGGGGCTAGACTACTATCTACTATCGGAACGTGAGGTGATCCGGAGCCAGCTTGTATCGCGCAATGTGTAATTTTCTCTCGACATAACAGTTCCTCCGAGTCGCTACTCCGGACTAACGGAGGCGGAGTATGTACCGGTGAATTTAGAATAACGAACGAACACAAAAGCTGAAAATTGTTCGTCTTGACCGCAATTTCCCGTAAATAACGAGCGGCTAGATACAACGGGAATGAAGATTAAGCTAGATGCTGATTGTCCAGTTACAGTTCTTTTAGAAAATTTCTGATATTTTACCGGATACGGGTGGATATCTTTGACTTTTGTTAAAACTTGCCGACGCCCGCTTCATTGGGTAAGATAAACTAATACGAAAAGATCATCATTTATTTAAATTCGTAGTTCGGATGTAGTTATCACTTTTATAATTTATCAAACTCAAAATGACGTAATACGTTCAAAATCTGGACTAGCAGAAAGTTTAATTGTTCAAAATTGTCAATATAAAAATATTTAATGTGGTAATGACGCGCAAAACTAAGCACAATTTCGTGTGAATGACCCATCTGCCAGGATGACTCGCAGTATTAGCATAGAAACTGAGACTACACCAGGAAAAAAACGAGGATAATGATCTTGAAGCGAAGTCTAGAACGATTAAACTTATTCGGAATATTGCCTTGGTGTTTAATTATCCTTATCTAGCGGTACACGAACCAAACTCCACTTTGATTTTTTACTCTTCGGTAATATTACTTATCTGATGTAATAATGCGATAATCATTTTCGGTAGTCTGAGATTGAAACGTATATAAAACTCACAAAGCACATCTTCAAACCACTTTGGACCTTGGTATTGACCAGACTTCGTAACATCTCGCGAGGTCTTGAGACGCGATAAAAAATGTACCTATTTATGATAGTGTGATGTTGGAAATTACAGAGTCCATGAACATAATGTAAAGTAAAAATTGAGCGCAAAGGCTGGGTCTAGAACAACCGATCGTGTTGAGCGAGAGGGCTCCTCGATTAGATAACAATCGCAAGTATCCAACGAAGCAACAAACCACAACATATCACTCTCCTCATAGTGATAAACCGCGATGGTTTCCTTGTGCAAAAACGGGGAGCTTATTTTTTAAAATTGTGTTTTTCCGTAAAAAACCCCAAAGGGGTTCTCTATGTATTGAATCGAATTTACCCCTTTTGGCGAATTTTCGAATTAAATACAATATATTTTTTTTAAGGAACCTTGAAAACGGTGTTCTAAAATTGAAATTAAGTAAAACCCTTTAAAAACTTCTTTAAATTTTTTAAAAATTTAAA